>WNWK01004901.1:0-96539 GCA_009830355.1 Cherax destructor
TGTATTATTAAATTATTGTAAACGAATCTAAAATATATTTAGTTGGGTTAGGCTAAATTAAATTGCGCTTGTTATAAAAGGTTAGGTAAGTTATCTAAGTTTCTTTTGGTACAAAATTATAAATTTTACATTAACATAAATGAACAAAATATATCTTTAAACGTATAAGAGAAAATTTTAGAAAGGACTTAATTTTAAATGAGTTCTTGCTAATTGACCAGTTTTATCTAATCGGCACATATATATATATATATATATATATATATATATATATATATATATATATATATATATATATATATATATATATATATATATATATGTGTGTGTGTGTGTGTGTGTGTACTCACCTAGTTGTGGTTGCAGGGGTCGAGTCATAGCTCCTGGCCCCGCTTCTTCACTGGCCGCTACTGGGTCACTCTCCCTGCGCCATGAGCTTTATCATACCTCTTCTTGAAGCTATGAATGGATCCTGCCTCCACTACATCGCTTCCCAAACTATTCCACTTCCTGACCACTCTGTGACTGAAGAAATACTTCCTAACATCCCTGTGATTCATCTGAGTCTTCAACTTCCAACTGTGTCCCCTTGTTGTTGTGTCCCATCTCTGGAACATTCTGTCTCTGTCCACCTTGTCAATTCCTCTCAGTATTTTATGTTGTTATCATGTCTCCCCTATCTCTCCTGTCCTCCAGTGTCGTCAGGTCGATTTCCCTTAACCTTCCCTCGTAGGACATACCCCTTAGCTCCGGGACTAGTCTTGGTGCAAACCTTTGCACTTTCTCTAGTTTCTTTATGTGCTTGGCTAGGTGTGGGTTCCAAACTGGTGCTGCGTACTCCAGTATGAGCCTAACGTATGTACGTACGTGTGTGTCCCTTAACACAATATATATAATTTGAGTAAACTTATTATCTGCTATAACTATAAACAAATGTTCAACTATAACAATTATGATCAATTTGTGTAGTATTAAGTAGTGTATAAGCCATTAGATTTAGTGTGGCCATAATGCCATGGCATGATAGTGGCTCTTTGCACTGAAACTCATCATTGTAATTACAAAATCTCGATGTAAACTTGCAAAGAAATAAAAATATTATTATTATTATTATTATATGTTGCTAAAACACCTGTGTCCCTCAACACCTTTGTTAGAAATTTAATATGTTAATAGAATCTAAAAAAACGTACGCACACACAATGTGCACACAGTGTGGACACACAATGTGCACACACAGTGTGCACACACAATGTGCACACAGTGTGCACACACAAGGCGTCACGCAGCATCTCTCGTTTTCCTCTTCTTGTGATTTGTCTGGGTGAGTCATACTACCCATCCCTACCCAGCACTATACCCCATGCCCACCCCTACCCAGCACTATACCCCGTGCCAACCCCTACCCAGCACTATACCCCGTGCCCACCCCTACCCAGCACTATACCCCATGCCCATCCCTACCCAGCACTATACCCCATGCCCACCCCTACCCAGCACTATACTCCGTGCCCACCCCTACCCAGCACTATACCCCGTGCCCATCCCTACCCAGCACTATACCCCATGCCCATCCCTACCCAGCACTATACCCCGTGCCCACCCCTACCCAGCACTATACCCGTGCCAACCCCTACCCAGCACTATACCCGTGCCCATCCCTACCCAGCACTATACCCCGTGCTCATCCCTACCCAGCACTATACCCCGTGCCCACCCCTACCCAGCACTATACCCCGTGCCAACCCCTACCCAGCACTATACCCGTGCCCATCCCTACCCAGCACTATACCCCGTGCCCATCCCTACCCAGAACTATACCCCGTGCCCATCCCTACCCAGAACTATACCCCGTGCCCATCCCTACCCAGCACTATACCCGGTGCCCACCCCTACCCAGCACTATACCCCGTGCCAACCCCTACCCAGCACTATACCCCGTGCCCATCCCTACCCAGCACTATACCCCATGCCCACCCCTACCCAGCACTATACCCCGTGCCCAACCCTACCCAGCACTATACCCCGTGCCCATCCCTACCCAGCACAATACTTGTGCCCACCCTACCAGCACAATACCCGTGCCCACCCCTACCCAGCACTATACCCCGTGCCTATCCCTACCCAGCACTATACCCCGTGCCCACCCTACCCAGCACTATACCCCGTGCCCACCCCTACCCAGTACTATACCCCGTGCCCACCCTACCCAGCACTATACCCCGTGCCCATCCCTACCCAGCACTATACCCCGTGCCCATCCCTACCAAGCACTATACCCGTGCCCATCCCTACCCAGCACTATACCCCGTGCCCACCCCTACCCAGCACAATCCCCGTGCCCACCCTTACCCAGCACTATACCCCGTGCCCATCCCTACCCAGCACTATACCCCGTGCCCACCCCTACCCAGCACTATACCACGTGCCCACCCCTACCCAGCACTATACCCCGTGCCCACCCCTACCCAGCACTATACCCCGTGCCCATCCCTACCCAGCACTATACCCCGTGCCCACCCTACCCAGCACAATCCCCGTGCCCACCCTACCCAGCACTATACCCCGTGCCCACCCCTACCCAGCACTATCCCCGTGCCCACCCCTACCCAGCACTATCCCCGTGCCCACCCCTACCCAGCACTAAACCCCGTGCCCACCCCTACCCAGCACTATACCCCGTGCCCACCCCTACCCAGCACTATACCCCGTGCCCATCCCTACCCAGCACTATACCCCGTGCCCACCCCTACCCAGCACAATACCCAGTGCCCACCCCTACCCAGCACTATACCCCGTGCCCATCCCTACCCAGCACTATACCCCGTGCCCATCCCTACCCAGCACTATACCCCGTGCCCACCCCTACCCAGCACTATACCCCGTGCCCATCCCTACTCAGCACTATACCCCGTGCCCACCCCTACCCAGCACTATACCCCGTGCCCATCCCTACCCAACACTATACCCCGTGCCCATCCCTACCCAGAACTATACCTCGTGCCCATCCATACCCAGCACTATACCCCGTGCCCATCCCTACCCAGCACTATACCCCGTGCCCATCCCTACCCAGCACTATACCCCGTGCCCATTCCTACCCAGCACTATACCCCGTGCCCATCCCTACCCACCACAATACCCCGTGCCCATCCCTACCCAGCACTATACCCTGTGCCCATCCCTACCCACCACTATACCCCGTGCCCAACCATACCCAGCACTATACCCCGTGCCAATTCCTACCCAACACTATACCCCGTGCCAATCCCTACCCAACACTATATCCCATGCCAATCCTTACCCAACACTATACCCCGTGTCAATCCCTACCCAACACTATACCCCGTGCCAATCCCTACCAACACTATACCCCGTGCCCATACCTACCCAACACTATACCCCGTGCCCATCCCCCACTAACATTATACCCCGTGCCTGTCCCTACCCAACACTATACCCCATGCCTATCCCTACCAAACACTATACCCCATGCCTGTCCCTACCCAACACAATATCCCGTGCCCCTCTCTCACCAACACTATACCCTGTGCCCATCTCTCACCAACACTATACTCCGTGCCCATCTCTCACCAGCACTATACCCTAACACAGTGGTATCAGTACACTGCCTTCACACACTGGTGGTATCAGTACACTGCCTTCACACACTGGTGTTATCAATACACTGCCCTCACACACTGGTGGTATCAGTACACTGCCCTCACACACTGGTGGTATCAGTACACTGCCCTCACACACTGGTGTTATCAGTACACTGCCCTCACACACTGGTGTTATCAATACACTGCCCTCACACACTGGTGGTATCAGTACACTGCCCTCACACACTGGTGGTATCAGTACACTGCCCTCACACACTGGTGGTATCAGTACACTGCCCTCACACACTGGTGGTATCAGTACACTGCCCTCACACACTGGTGGTATCAGTACACTGCCCTCACACACTGGTGGTATCAGTACACTGCCCTCACACACTGGTGGTATCAGTACACTGCCCTCACACACTGGTGGTATCAGTACACTGCCCTCACACACTGGTGGTATCAGTACACTGCCCTCACACACTGGTGGTATCAGTACACTGCCCTCACACACTGGTGGTATCAGTACACTGCCCTCACACACTGGTGGTATCAGTACACTGCCCTCACTGGTGGTATCAGTACACTGCCCTCACACACTGGTGGTATCAGTACACTGCCCTCACACACTGGTGGTATCAGTACACTGCCCTCACACACTGGTGGTATCAGTACAATGCCCTCACACACTGGTGGTATCAGTACACTGCCCTCACACACTGGCCCCTGGGAGTGTTGATGGGGCCTCAACCCCTGGGAATGTTAATGGTGTGTCAACCCCTGGGAGGGTTGATGGTGTCTCAACCCCTGGGAGGGTTGATGGTGTCTCAACCCCTGGGAGGGTTGATGGTGTCTCAACCCCGGGAGGGTTGATGGTGTCTCAACCCCTGGGAGGGTTGATGGTGTCTCAACCCCTGGGAGGGTTGATGGTGTCTCAACCCTGGGAGGGTTGATGGTGTCTCAACCCCTGGGAGGGTTGATGGTGTCTCAACCCCTGGGAGGGTTGATGGTGTCTCAACCCCTGGGAGGGTTGATGGTGTCTCAACCCCTGGGAGGGTTGATGGTGTCTCAACCCCTGGGAGGGTTGATGGTGTCTCAACCCCTGGGAGGTTGATGGTATCTCAACCCCTGGGAGGGTTGATGGTGTCTCAACCCCTGGGAGGGTTAATGGTGTCTCAACCCCTGGGAGGGTTGATGGTGTCTCAACCCCTGGGAGGTTGATGGTGTCTCAACCCCTGGGAGGTTGATGGTGTCTCAACCCCTGGGAGGGTTGATGGTGTCTCAACCCCTGGGAGGGTTGATGGTGTCTCAACCCCTGGGAGGGTTGATGGTGTCTCAACCCCTGGGAGGGTTGATGGTGTCTCAACCCCTGGGAGGGTTGATGGTGTCTCAACCCCTGGGAGGGTTGATGGTGTCTCAACCCCTGGGAGGGTTGATGGTGTCTCAACCCTGGGAGGGTTGATGGTGTCTCAACCCCTGGGAGGGTTGATGGTGTCTCAACCCCTGGGAGGGTTGATGGTGTCTCAACCCCTGGGAGGTTTGATGGTGTCTCAACCCCTGGGAGGGTTGATGGTGTCTCAACCCCTGGGAGGGTTGATGGTGTCTCAACCCTGGGAGGGTTGATGGTGTCTCAACCCCTGGAAGGGTTGATGGTGTCTCAACCCCTGGGAGGGTTGATGGTGTCTCAGCCCCTGGGAGGGTTCATGGTGTCTCAGCCCCTGGGAGGGTTGATGGCTACCAAGAGAGGCACTAACAGTGTCACTCCCAGGTCTCTCACAGTGTCACTCCCAGGTCTCTCACAGTCACTCCCAGGTCTCTCACAGTGTCACTCCCAGGTCTCTCACAGTGTCACTCCCAGGTCTCTCACAGTGTCACTCCCAGGTCTCTCACAGTGTCACTCCCAGGTCTCTCACAGTGTCACTCCCAGGTCTCTCACAGTGTCACTCCCAGGTCTCTCAGTGTCACTCCCAGGTCTCTCACAGTGTCACTCCCAGGTTTCTCACATTGCTCTTCCGCTCTCATGAAACACTGCAGTTCGTCTTGTACTGTGTCTTTAATTACTCGATTTCTGCATAGTGGAGCAATTGAAATTTGTCGTCCTTGAACATTATATTGTTAGTGACTAAATGGAAGACGTGGTTCATGTCACTTACTGTGTCCTCCATTGTGGCTACTCAGACAAGTTCTAGTATTGTCCGCTGATGATACGATGCAAAGGATGATGATACGACACAAATGATGATATGACACACAGGATATAGTACAAAGAATCATAAGACACAAAGGATATGGTACAATGGATATGGTGACAATTATCTTATAAACTCTTATTCAGGAGCCTGAGTTTATAAAGTTAATGGATATTAGGCAGACTATAGTGTAGTCTTTCCTGACACCTGCAGCTCGTGTAGCAGACCAACCTTCCAACACGACTGTCACTATAGTGTAGTCTTCCCTGACACCTGCAGCTCATGTAGCAGACCAACCTTCCAACACGACTGTCACTATAGTGTAGTCTTCCCTGACACCTGCAGCTCGTGTAGCAGACCAACCTTCCAGCACGACTGTCACTATAGTGTAGTCTTCCCTGACACCTGCAGCTCATGTAGCAGACCAACCTTCCAACACGACTGTCACTATAGTGTAGTCTTCCCTGACACCTGCAGCTCGTGTAGCAGACCAACCTTCCAGCACGACTGTCACTATAGTGTAGTCTTCCTGACACCTGCAGCTCGTGAGCAGACCAACCTTCCAGCACGACTGTCACTATAGTGTAGTCTTCCCTGACACCTGCAGCTCGTGTAGCAGACCAACCTTCCAGCACGACTGTCACTATAGTGTAGTCTTCCCTGACACCTGCAGCTCGTGTAGCAGACCAACCTTCCAGCACGACTGTCACTATAGTGTAGTCTTCCCTGACACCTGCAGCTCGTGTAGCAGACCAACCTTCCAGCACGACTGTCACTATAGTGTAGTCTTCCCTGACACCTGCAGCTCGTGTAGCAGACCAACCTTCCAGCACGACTGTCACTATAGTGTAGTCTTCCCTGACACCTGCAGCTCGTGTAGCAGACCAACCTTCCAGCACGACTGTCACTATAGTGTAGTCTTCCCTGACACCTGCAGCTCATGTAACAGACTAACCTTCCAGTACGACTGTCACCTTACATGTGCTCCTGACTCGTACTGCTTCACTATATAAATCAAGCTTAACCTTTCCCTGGTTCACGTTTTCCCATGGAAGCTGCACCATGTGCTCACTCATAAGGCTGAGAGTACTGTCTCAGGGCAGAACAGAGGGATTGGCACTTCTGCATACTATCATAACCAAGATAAGGGTGACGGTCTCCATATCTAACAGGGACTGTTTTACTGTGTCATTTAGGAAGGTGTTACTGTCACATTAATATAATGTTCCCTAACTTATCCTCATTTGAATATGTTAATTTTCTTGCGAGAATCTCAACAACTTCTGCAATGTTTGCAGCTTTCACAAAGACCGATACAAAGGATCACTTTGACAACGAAATATGGATCCCAGGGTACAACTTATACAGAGGTGACAGAACAGGCAACACGGGGGGTTGGCCTGTATATAACAGAGTCGCTCATTCGCTCAAATGAAGTTTTCGCAGTAAAGATTGAAAACCAAAACCATGTCATTGTGGTTGTATACAAGCCACCTGATGCAACTTCCCAACAATTCAAGGAACAGCTTTTGGAAATTGACTACTGTCTGGAAAATCTCCCAACCCCAGCCCCAAATATCTTGTTGTTGGGTGATTTCAACTTAAGACACCTAAAATGGAGGAATGTGGCAAATAATGTTTTACCAGAGATAACCCCAGGAGGCAGCAGCACATGAGCTATTAAATCTCTGCAACAAATTCACCTTAAGCCGGCAAATAGTGAAGCCACCAAGACTAGAAAAGACACTTGACCTTATCTTCACTAATAATGATGATCTGGCACGAAATATAACAGTATCAAAAACAATACACTCGGATTACAACATAATCGAAGTACAGATATGTATGCACAGGACTCCTGACCAGCAAAATGAGATCAGTTAAGAGAGTTCTTTCACCAAATTCAACTTCAATAACATAAACATACAGTGGGATGAAATCATCCATGTGGTAAAGGAAACAAACTGGGAAGATATCCTAAACAACACGGATCTGAACCTTGGCCTAGAAAGAATTAACTCTGTAATACTTGAGGTATGCTCAAGGCAGAGTCCTCTAAGAAAAAAGAAGAGAAGATGTAAACTAGAGAGAGACGCTCCCTCTACACACAGAGGCGAAGAATCACAGAGGTGCTGAAAGGGGCCAGTATATCTGAAATACGGAAAGCCAGTGAAGAGCAGGAACGCCGTGGGCACCGTAAGAGAACACTATCAATATTCGTGGCCCCAGCCTATTCAACATCTTACCAGATATCAGATCACTACTGGAATAAGTGTAGAAGTCTTCAAGAGGAAATTGGACAGGGGTCCTGGCCAGAGAAATAAGGAATTATACAGAAGTCAAGACACAGGAAAAACTTATAAAAAATAAGTGAAATTGAAAAAAATATTTATTATCTTATGCCAAATCTATGGCAAAAACCACATCCAGTATTGGATGCTTAAACGAGATGGAACTTACACAGATGACAGCAAAGAAATGAGAGATACTGAAGTCCCAGTATTACTCAACGTGTAGTGAGCCGTTAATCAGACTAAGGGTCGATAATCTAAATTAATTTATGACCGAGACTCAAAATTTGGTTAATTCAAGAATTTCTGATATAATCCTAACACCAAAGAACTTTGAAAATGCAATAAATAACATGCCCATGAACTCTGTCCCAGGCCCAGACTCGTGGAGCTTGGTGTTCATCAAGAACTGCAAGAAACCCCTTTCAAGTGCCTTAAATATTCTATGGAGAGTGAGCATAGACACAAGGGTCCTCCCCACAGTCACTAAAAACAACAGACATAGCCACACTCCACAAAGGTGGCAGTAAAGCAATTGCAAAGAATAACAGACTGATAGCACTAACGTCCCACATCATAAAAATCTTTGAAAGGATTCTAAGAAGCAAGATCACCAACCACTTGGATACCCATCAACTGCACAACTCAGGACAGCATGGGTTTAGAGTAGGTCACTCCTGCCTCTCACAACTGCTGGACCACTATGACATGGTCTTGGATGCTCTGGAGGACAAACAAAATGCAGATATAGTGTACACAGACTTAGTGAAAGCCTTTGACAAATGCGATCATGGTGTAATAACACACAAAATGCGTGATAAAGGAATAACAGGAAAAGTGGGTAGATGGATCTATAACTTCCTAACAAACAGAACACAAAGAGTAATAGTAAACAGAGTAAAGTCAGAGGCGGCTACAGTGAAAAGCTGTTCCACAAGGTACAGTATTCGACCCCATCCTGTTCCTCATATCTGACATAGACAGAGATGTAAGCCACAGCACCGTGTCCTCCTTTGCTGATGATACCAGAATTTGCATGACAATGTCATCCATCGAGGACACTGTAAATCTCCAAGCGGACATTCAAGTCTTTAAATGGGCCTCAGAAAACAATATGAAAACTCAAGGAAATAAAAACTGTATCGGAGTATAAAACAAATTCCAGTAACACAATAGAGCGAAAAACTAATGTGAAAGACTTGAGAGTGATAATGTCAGAGAATCTCACTTTCAAAGATCACAACAATGTCTCTACCACATCTGCTAGGAAAATAATGAGATGGATAATGAGAACCTTCAAAACTAGGGATGCCAAGCCATTCATGATTCTTTTCAAATCACTTGTTCTGTCTACACTGGAATATTGCTGTACACTAACGGTGCCTTTCAAGGCAGGCGAAATTGCAGACCTGGAGAATATAGAGAACGTTCACGGCACGAATATGTACAATAAAGCACCTAAATTACTGGGAACGGTTGAATCCTTTGACTTGTATTCAATGGAACGGAGGCGAGAAAGATACGTGATAATATACACTTGGAAAATAGTAGACGGACTAGTCCCAAATCTACACACGGAAATCACTCCCTACGAAAGCAAATGACTCGGCAGGCGGTGTAACATCCCCCCAATGAAAAACAGAGGTGCCATGAGTACTCTAAGAGACAACATAATAAGTGTCAGGGGCCCAAGACTGTTCAATTGCCTGCCAACATACATAAAGGGGATTACCAATAGACCCCTGGCTGTCTTCAAGAAGGCACTGGACAGACACCTAAAGTTAGTACCTGACTAGCCAGGATGTGGTTTGTACGTCGGTTTACGTGTGGCCAGCAGTAACAGCCTGGTTGATCAGGCCCTGATCCACCACGAGTCCTAGTCATGGACCGGGCCGCGGGGGCGTTGACCCCCGAAACCCCCTCCAGATATAAGTCAGTTTCCTAACGCATCCTATAAACTTACAAATAATATTTTCATTATTTAAATTTAGATATAAACCTGTAAACATATATTTAACCACAAATTAAGAAGCGGCCTTGATAGAAGAAGCAGTATCAAGGCCGCTTCTTATCTTAATTCACTGAGGTATTAATTCATATTTGAGGAAGTGATGACTGGAGCAGATGGAGGTAGCGAGTGGCTACCAGCAGCAGCCTACTTCATCATACCATCCACGGGACGTTGATCCCAGGAGCACTCTCCAGGTACACTCCAGGTACATAATTAAGTTAAGCACTAAACCCGAGCCGTGACACTAGACTTTTTTAAGTCTATATAATGTGTGATATTTGCTAAAACACGAGTGTACTGGTGTCTTCAACACTTGACATAGCAATTAATTTAAGCAAGGGGTACCTGATGATAGTCTTGATGAATAATTTAAGCAAGGGGTACCTGATGATAGTCTTGATGAATAATTTAAGCAAGGGGTACCTGATGATAGTCTTGATGAATAATTTAAGCAAGGGGTACCTGATGATAGTCTTAATGAATAATTTAAGCAAGGGGTACCTGATGATAGTCTTGATGAATAATTTAAGCAAGGGGTACCTGATGATAGTCTTGATGAATAATTTAAGCAAGGGGTACCTGATGATAGTCTTAATGAATAATTTAAGCAAGGGGTACCTGATGATAGTCTTGATGAATAATTTAAGCAAGGGGTACCTGATGATAGTCTTGATGAATAATTTAAGCAAGGGGTACCTGATGATAGTCTTGATGAATAATTTAAGCAAGGGGTACCTGATGATAGTCTTGATGAATAATTTAAGCAAGGGGTACATGATGATAGTCTTGATGAATAATTTAAGCAAGGGGTACCTGATGATAGTCTTGATGAATAATTTAAGCAAGGGTACCTGATGATAGTCTTGATGAATAATTTAAGCAAGGGTACATGATGATAGTCTTGATGAATAATTTAAGCAAGGGGTACCTGATGATAGTCTTAATGAATAATTTAAGCAAGGGGTACCTGATGATAGTCTTGATGAATAATTTAAGCAAGGGGTACATGATGATAGTCTTGATGAATAATTTAAGCAAGGGGTACCTGATGATAGTCTTAATGAATAATTTAAGCAAGGGGTACCTGATGATAGTCTTGATGAATAATTTAAGCAAGGGGTACCTGATGATAGTCTTGATGAATAATTTAAGCAAGGGGTACCTGATGATAGTCTTAATGAATAATTTAAGAGGGAAGCGCTATTATTTACAATGACAGGTGAGGCAGCTTGTATGTTTATAATGACAGGTGAGGCAGCTTGTATGTTTATAATGACAGGTGAGGCAGCTTGTATGTTTATAATGACAGGTGAGGCAGCTTGTATGTTTATAATGACAGGTGAGGCAGCTTGTATGTTTATGACAGGTGAGGCAGCTTGTATGTTTATAATGACAGGTGAGGCAGCTTGTATGTTTATAATGACAGGTGAGGCAGTTTGTATGTTTATAATGACAGGTGAGGCAGCTTGTATGTTTATAATGACAGGTGAGGCAGCTTGTATGTTTATAATGACAGGTGAGGCAGCTTGTATGTTTATAATGACAGGTGAGGCAGTTTGTATGTTTATAATGACAGGTGAGGCAGCTTGTATGTTTATAATGACAGGTGAGGCAGCTTGTATGTTTATAATGACAGGTGAGGCAGCTTGTATGTTTATGACAGGTGAGGCAGCTTGTATGTTTATAATGACAGGTGAGGCAGCTTGTATGTTTATAATGACAGGTGAGGCAGCTTGTATGTTTATAATGACAGGTGAGGCAGCTTGTATGTTTATAATGACAGGTGAGGCAGCTTGTATGTTTATAATGACAGGTGAGGCAGCTTGTATGTTTATAATGACAGGTGAGGCAGCTTGTATGTTTATAATGACAGGTGAGGCAGCTTGTATGTTTATAATGACAGGTGAGGCAGCTTGTATGTTTATAATGACAGGTGAGGCAGCTTGTATGTTTATGACAGGTGAGGCAGCTTGTATGTTTATAATGACAGGTGAGGCAGCTTGTATGTTTATAATGACAGGTGAGGCAGTTTGTATGTTTATAATGACAGGTGAGGCAGCTTGTATGTTTATAATGACAGGTGAGGCAGCTTGTATGTTTATGACAGGTGAGGCAGCTTGTATGTTTATAATGACAGGTGAGGCAGCTTGTATGTTTATAATGACAGGTGAGGCAGTTTGTATGTTTATAATGACAGGTGAGGCAGCTTGTATGTTTATAATGACAGGTGAGGCAGCTTGTATGTTTATAATGACAGGTGAGGCAGTTTGTATGTTTATAATGACAGGTGAGGCAGTTTGTATGTTTATAATGACAGGTGAGGCAGCTTGTATGTTTATAATGACAGGTGAGGCAGCTTGTATGTTTATAATGACAGGTGAGGCAGCTTGTATGTTTATAATGACAGGTGAGGCAGCTTGTATGTTTATAATGACAGGTGAGGCAGCTTGTATGTTTATAATGACAGGTGAGGCAGCTTGTATGTTTATAATGACAGGTGAGGCAGCTTGTATGTTTATAATGACAGGTGAGGCATTGTAACAACACTACACAGACGAAGGCGAAGAGTCACAGAGGCACTGGTCAATGAAATTGCAAATATCGAACTTAAGCTGAAGGAATCTTACAGGAGACAAGAATCGCAGGAAGAACTAAAAGCCATAAAGGAAATTGAAAAAAAAATACTTCTTCTCTTATGCCAAATCTAAGGGAAAAACAACATCCAGTATTGGGCCTCTGCTTAGGTGAGATGGGACATACACAGATGACAGTCAAGAAATGAGTGAGATACTAAGTCCCAATACGACTCAGTGTTCAGCGAGCCGCTGCTCAGACTAAGGGTCGACAATCCAAATGAATTCTTTATGAACGATACCCAAAATTTGGTCATCTCAAAAATCTCGGATATTATCCTAACACTACAAGACTCTGAAAAGGCAATAAATGACATGCCCATGCACTCTGCCCCAGGCCCAGACTCATGGAACTCCGTGTTCATCAAGAACTGCAAGAAGCCCCTGTCACGTGCCTTCAGCATTCTATGGAGAGGGAGCATGGACACAGGGGTCATCCCACACTCACTAAAAACAACAGACATAGCCCCACTCCACAAAGGTGGCAGTAAAGCAATTGCAAAGAACTACAGACCGATAGCACTAACATCCCATATCATAAAAATCTTTGAAAGGATTCTAAGAAGCAAGATCGCCAACCACCTAGATACCCATCAGTTACACAACCCAGGGCAACACGGGTTTAGAGCAGGTCGCTCCTGCCTAGCCCAGCTACTGGACCACTATGACAGGGTCCTAGATGCTGTAGAGGATAAACAAAATACAGATGTAGTATACACAGACTTTGCAAAAGCTTTCGACAAGTGTGACCATGGTGTAATAGCGCACAAAATGCGTGATAAAGGAATAACAGGAAAAGTTGGTAGATGGATCTATAACTTCCTGACAAATACAACACAAAGAATAATAGTAAACAGAGTAAAGTCTGAGGCAGCTACGGTGAAAAGCTGTGTTCCACAAGGCACAGTATTCGCTCCCATTCTATTCATCATCCTCATATCAGACATAGACAGAGATGTAAGCTCCATGTCTTCCTTTGCGGATGACACCCGGATTGCCATGACTCACCGCAAGACTTCAAGAGGACATAAACCAAATCTTCAAATGGGCCACTCAATACAATATGAAGTTCAATGAAGAGAAATTTCAACTACTCAGATAAGGAAAACTTGAGGAAATTAAAACTGTATCAGGGTATACAACAAATTCTAACCATACAATAGAGCGAAAAAGTAATGCGAAGGACCTGGGAGTGTTAATGTCAGATGATCTGGCCTTCAAAGACCACAACAATGTATCTACCGCATCTGCTAGGAAAATGACAGGATGGATAATGAGAACCTTCAAAACTAGGGATGCCAAGCCCATGATGATTCTCTTCAAATCGCTTCTCTCTAGGCTGGAATACTGCTGTACACGACCTGGAGAGTGTACAACGAACTTTCACGGCACACATAAGTACAATAAAGCAACTAAATTACTGGGAACGGTTGAAGGCACTTGATCTGTATTCCCTGGAGCGCAGGCGAGAGATACATGATAACATACACTTGGAAAATCCTAGAGGCATTAGTACCAAACTTGCACACGAAAATCACTCCCTATGAAAGCAAAAGACTAGGCAGGAGATGCAACATTTCCCCAATGAAAAGCAGGGGCGCCACAAGTACACTGAGAGAACACAATAAGTGTCCGGGGCCCAAGACTGTTCAACTGCCTCCCAGCATACATAAGGGAAATTACCAATAGACCCCTGGCTGTTTTCAAGGCGCTGGACAGGCACCTAAAGTCAGTACCTGACCAATCGGCTGTGGTTCGTACGTCAGTCTGCGTGCGGTCAGCAGTAACAGCCTGGTTGATCAGACCCTGATCCACCACGAGACCTGGTCTTAGACAGAACCGAGGGGGCTTTGACCCCCGAAACCCTCTCCACGTAAACTAAAGGTACACCAGTGATAGTAACAACACTACACCAGAGATAGTAACAACACTACACCAGTTATAGTAACAACACTACACCAGTGATAGTAACAACACTACACCAGTGATAGTAACAACACTACACCAGTGACAGTAACAACACTACACCAGTGATAGTAACAACACTACACCAGTGATAGTAACAACACTACACCAGTGATAGTAACAACACTACACCAGTGATAGTAACAACACTACACCAGTGATAGTAACAACACTACACCAGTGATAGTAACAACACTACACCAGTGATAGTAACAACACTACACCAGTGATAGTAACAACACTACACCAGTGATAGTAACAACACTACACCAGTGATAGTAACAACACTACACCAGTGATAATAACAACACTACACCAGTGATAGTAACAACACTACACCAGTGATAGTAACAACATTACACCAGTGATAGTAACAACACTACACCAGTGATAGTAACAACACTACACCAGTGATAGTAACAACACTACACCAGTGATAGTAACAACACTACACCAGTGATAGTAACAACACTACACCAGTGATAGTAACAACACTACACCAGAGATAGTAACAACACTACACCAGAGATAGTAACAACATAACACCAGTGATAGTAACAACACTACACCAGTGACAGTAACAACACTACACCAGTGATAGTAACAACACTACACCAGTGATAGTAACAACACTACACCAGTGATAGTAACAACACTACACAAGAGATAGTAACAACACTACACCAGTGACAGTAACAACACTACACCAGTGACAGTAACAACACTACACCAGTGATAGTAACAACACTACACCAGTGATAGTAACAACACTACACCAGTGACAGTAACAACACTACACCAGTGACAGTAACAACACTACACCAGTGACAGTAACAACACTACACCAGTGACAGTAACAACACTACACCAGTGATAGTAACAACACTACACCAGTGATAGTAACAACACTACACAAGAGATAGTAACAACACTACACCAGTGACAGTAACAACACTACACCAGTGACAGTAACAACACTACACCAGTGACAGTAACAACACTACACCAGTGATAGTAACAACACTACACCAGTGATAGTAACAACACTACACCAGTGATAGTAACAACACTACACCAGTGATAGTAACAACACTACACCAGTGATAGTAACAACACTACACCAGTGATAGTAACAACACTACACCAGTGATAGTAACAACACTACACCAGTGATAGTAACAACACTACACCAGTGATAGTAACAACACTACACCAGTGATAGTAACAACACTACACCAGTGATAGTAACAACACTACACCAGTGATAGTAACAACACTACACCAGTGATAGTAACAACACTACACCAGTGATAGTAACAACACTACACCAGTGACAGTAACAACACTACACCAGTGATAGTAACAACACTACACCAGTGATAGTAACAACACTACACCAGTGATAGTAACAACACTACACCAGTGATAGTAACAACACTACACCAGTGACAGTAACAACACTACACCAGTGATAGTAACAACACTACACCAGTGACAGTAACAACACTACACCAGTGATAGTAACAACACTACACCAGTGATAGTAACAACACTACACCAGTGATAGTAACAACACTACACCAGTGATAGTAACTACACTACACCAGTGATAGTAACAACACTACACCAGTGACAGTAACAACACTACACCAGTGACAGTAACAACACTACACCAGTGACAGTAACAACACTACACCAGTGATAGTAACAACACTACACCAGTGATAGTAACAACACTACACCAGTGATAGTAACAACACTACACCAGTGACAGTAACAACACTACACCAGTGATAGTAACAACACTACACCAGTGATAGTAACAACACTACACCAGTGATAGTAACAACACTACACCAGTGACAGTAACAACACTACACCAGTGATAGTAACAACACTACACCAGTGACAGTAACAACACTACACCAGTGACAGTAACAACACTACACCAGTGACAGTAACAACACTACACCAGTGATAGTAACAACACTACACCAGTGATAGTAACAACACTACACCAGTGATAGTAACAACACTACACCTCCGGATATCCTTTACTGATACACACCTCTTGCTCACTCACTAGTACACTAACATGTACTCTTCCATCACAATAACATGTACTCTTCCATCACACTAACATGTACTCCTCCATCACACTAACATGTACTCCTCCATCACAATAACATGTACTCTTCCATCACACTAACATGTACTCCTCTATCACACTAACATGTACACCTCCATCACACTAACATGTACTCCTCTATCTCACTAACATGTTCCATCACACTAACATGTACTCCTCCATCACAATAACATGTACTCTTCCATCACACTAACATGTACTCCTCTATCACACTAACATGTACACCTCCATCACACTAACATGTACTCCTCTATCACACTAACATGTTCCATCACACTAACATGTACTCCTCCATCACAATAACATGTACTCCTCCATCACACTAAGATGTACTCCTCCATCACACTAACATGTACTCCTCCATCACACTAACATGTACTCCTCCATCACACTAACATGTACTCCTCCATCACACTAACATGTACACCTCCATCACACTAACATGTACTCCTCCATCACACTAACATGTACTCCTCCATCACACTAACATGTACACCTCCATCACACTAACATGTACTCCTCCATCACACTAACATGTACTCCTCCATCACACTAACATGTACTCCTCCATCACACTAACATGTACTCCTCCATCACAATAACATGTACTCCTCCATCACACTAACATGTTCCATCACAATAACATGTACTCTTCCATCACACTAACATGTACTCCTCCATCACACTAACATGTACTCCTCCATCACAATAACATGTACTCCTCCATCACACTAACATGTTCCATCACACTAACATGTACTCCTCCATCACACTAACATGTACTCCTCCATCACACTATCATGTACTCCTCCATCACACTAACATGTACTCCTCCATCACAATAACATGTACTCCATCACACTAACATGTACTCCTCCATCACAATAACAAGTACTCCATCACACTAACATGTACCCCTCCATCACACTAACATGTACTCCTCCATCACACTAACATGTTCCATCACACTAACATGTACTCCTCCATCACACTAACATGTACTCCTCCATCACACTAACATGTTCCATCACACTAACATGTACTCCTCCATCACACTAACATGTACTCCTCCATCACACTAACATGTTCCATCACACTAACATGTACTCCTCCATCACACTAACATGTTCCATCACACTAACATGTACTCCTCCATCACACTAACATGTTCCATCACACTAACATGTACTCCTCCATCACATTAACATCCATCTATGGCAACATTCAGACACCAATACTTCAACAGCATATTTAACAAACATTGCTAAAACCTTACAAATATTCAAGAGGAAACTGGGAAAACTTTTTTATGGGGGGAGAGAGAGAGAGAGAGAGAGTTGGATCAGCCAAGTTGTGAGAGCTATGAGGGTGTGCTGGCAGTGTGCAACAACAGTCAAGTAAATCCAATAGTCAACTTGTAGTGTGGTGAAACATTGGTGAGGGAGGAGAGAATTGTGGAGACGAGGGTGAGACGTGGTAGTGTGGAGACTAGGGTGAGACGTGGTAGTGTGGAGACGAGGGTGAGACGTGGTAGTGTGGAGACGAGGGTGAGACGTGGTAGTGTGGAGACTAGGGTGAGACGTGGTAGTGTGGAGACGAGGGTGAGACGTGGTAGTGTGGAGACGAGGTGAGACGTGGTAGTGTGGAGACGAGGGTGAGACGTGGTAGTGTGGAGACGAGGGTGAGACGTGGTAGTGTGGAGACGAGGGTGAGACGTGGTAGTGTGGAGACGAGGGTGAGACGTGGTAGTGTGGAGACGAGGGTGAGACGTGGTAGTGTGGAGACGAGGGTGAGACGTGGTAGTGTGGAGACGAGGGTGAGACGTGGTAGTGTGGAGACGAGGGTGAGACGTGGTAGTGTGGAGACGAGGGTGAGACGTGGTAGTGTGGAGACGAGGGTGAGACGTGGTAGTGTGAAGACGAGGGTGAGACGTGGTAGTGTGGAGACGAGGGTGAGACGTGGTAGTGTGTAGACGAGTGTGAGACGTGGTAGTGTGGAGACGGGAGTAAAGGAGGGGATAGTTTTGATAGACAAGGGTGAGGAAGGGGATAGTGTGAGAGGGGGAGGTGAGGAAGTGGGTTGTGTATGTTTATTTGGACACAACATGGGTGAGGGAAGGCAGGGAGGACACAACATGGGTGAGGGAAGGCAGGGGGGACACAACATGGGTGAGAGAAGGCAGGGAGTACACAACATGGGTGAGGGAAGGCAGGGAGGACACAACATGGGTGAGGGAAGGCAGGGAGGACAACATGGGTGAGAGAAGGCAGGGAGTACACAACATGGGTGAGGGAAGGCAGGGAGGACACATGGGTGAGGGAAGGCAGGGAGTACACAACATGGGTGAGGGAAGGCAGGGAGGACACAACATGGGTGAGGGAAGGCAGGGGGGACACAACATGGGTGAGGGAAGGCATGGAAGACACAACATGGGTGAGGGAAGGCAGGGGGGACACAACATGGGTGAGAGAAGGCAGGGGGGACACAACATGGGTGAGAGAAGGCAGGGAGGACACAACATGGGTGAGGGAAGGCGGGAGGACACAACATGAGTGAGGGAAGGCAGGGAGAACACAACATGGGTGAGGGAAGGCAGGGAGGACACAACATGGGTTAGGGAAGGCAGGAGGACACAACATGGGTGAGGGAAGGCAGGGAGAACACAACATGGGTGAGGGAAGGCAGGGAGGACACAACATGGGTGAGGGAAGGCAGGGAGGGCACAACATGGGTGAGGGAAGGCAGGGAGGACACAACATGGGTGAGGGAAGGCAGGAGTACACAACATGGGTGAGGGAAGGCAGGAGGACACAACATGGGTGAGGGAAGGCAGGAGGACACAACATGGGTGAGGGAAGGCAGGGAGGACACAACATGGGTGAGGGAAGGCAGGGAGGACACAACATGGGTGAGGGAAGGCAGGGAGGACACAACATGGGTGAGGGAAGGCAGGGAGGACACAACATGGGTGAGGGAAGGCAGGGAGTACACAACATGGTGAGGGAAGGCAGGAGGACACAACATGGGTGAGGGAAGGCAGGGAGGACACAACATGGGTGAGGGAAGGCAGGGAGGACACAACATGGGTGAGGGAAGGCAGGGAGGACACAACATGGGTGAGGGAAGGCAGGGAGTACACAACATGGGTGAGGGAAGGCAGGGAGGACAGTATGAGCTGTTATCTGTGTTGTACCTCAGATAGTCCCAGTTGCTGCTCCTACCACCATCATTACCACCACTGCGTCCACTACCACAACCACTGCGTCCACTACCACAACCACTGCGTCCACTACCACAACCACTGCGTCCACTACCACAACCACTGCGTCCACTACCACAACCACTGCGTCCACTACCACCACCACTGCGTCCACTACCACAATCACTACAAAGTCCACTACTACCATTTCTACAATTTTATAAAATAATATACTAAAAATATGTAGTTTATCCTTAGTATCAAGACATTCGGTGGTTTATTAAAGACATGCGGTGGTTTATTAAAGACATGCGGTGGTTTATTAAAGACATGCGGTGGTTTATTAAAGACATGCGGTGGTTTATTAAAGACATGCGGTGGTTTATTAAAGACATGCGGTGGTTTATTAAAGAAATGCGGTGGTTTATTAAAGACATGCGGTGGTTTATTAAAGACATGCGGTGGTTTATTAAAGACATGCGGTGGTTTATTAAAGACATGCGGTGGTTTATTAAAGAAATGCGGTGGTTTATTAAAGAAATGCGGTGGTTTATTAAAGACATGCGGTGGTTTATTAAAGACATGCGGTGGTTTATTAAAGACATGCGGTGGTTTATTAAAGACATGCGGTGGTTTATTAAAGACATGCGGTGGTTTATTAAAGAAATGCGGTGGTTTATTAAAGAAATGCGGTGGTTTATTAAAGACATGCGGTGGTTTATTAAAGACATGCGGTGGTTTATTAAAGACATTCGGTGGTTTATTAAAGACATGCGGCACCTGGTGGTAAAACTAAGCTGAAGAAGGTAATCAGGGCAGAGCAAAGGCAAGGTACACACAGCAGGGTAGAACAAGGGCAAGGTACACACAGCAGGGTAGAACAAGGGCAAGGTACACACAGCAGGGTAGAACAAGGGCAAGGTACACCCATCAGGGCAGAACAAGGGCAAGGTACACACAGCAGGGCAGAACAAGGGCAAGGTACACCCATCAGGGCAGAACAAGGGCAAGGTACACACAGCAGTGCAGAACAAAGGCAAGGTACACCCATCAGGGCAGAACAAGGGCAAGGTACACACAGCAGGGTAGAACAAGGGCAAGGTACACACAGCAGGGCAGAACAAGGGCAAGGTACACACATCAAGGTAGAACAAGGGCAAGGTACACACATCAGGGCAGAACAAGGGCAAGGTACACATATCAAGGTAGAACAAGGGCAAGGTACACACATCAGGGCAGAACAAGGGCAAGGTACACACAGCAGGGTAGAACAAGGGCAAGGTACACACAGCAGGGCAGAACAAGGGCAAAGTACACACAGCAGATTAGAACAAGGACAAGGTACACACAGCAGGGCAGAACAAGGGCAAGGTACACACAGCAGGTCAGAACAAGGGCAAGGTACACACAGCAGGGCAGAGCAAGGGCAAGGTACACCCATCAGGGCAGAACAAGGGCAAGGTACACACAGCAGTGCAGAACAAGGGCAAGGTACACCCATCAGGGCAGAACAAGGGCAAGGTACACACAGCAAGGTAGAACAAGGGCAAGGTACACACAGCAGGGTAGAACAAGGGCAAGGTACACACAGCAGGGCAGAACAAGGGCAAGGTACACACATAAAGGTAGAACAAGGGCAAGGTACACACAGCAGGGTAGAACAAGGGCAAGGTACACACAGCAGGGCAGAACAAGGGCAAAGTACACACAGCAGGGTAGAACAAGGGCAAGGTACACACATCAGGGTAGAACAAGGGCAAGGTACACCCATCAGGGCAGAACAAGGGCAAGGTACACACAGCAGGGTAGAACAAGGGCAAGGTACACACAGCAGGGTAGAACAAGGGCAAGGTACACCCATCAGGGCAGAACAAGGGCAAGGTACACACAGCAGGGCAGAACAAGGGCAAGGTACACCCATCAGGGCAGAACAAGGGCAAGGTACACACAGCAGTGCAGAACAAGGGCAAGGTACACCCATCAGGGCAGAACAAGGGCAAGGTACACACAGCAGGGTAGAACAAGGGCAAGGTACACACATCAGGGTAGAACAAGAGCAAGGTACACACAGCAGGGCAGAACAAGGGCAAGGTACACACATCAAGGTAGAACAAGGGCAAGGTACACACATCAGGGCAGAACAAGGGCAAGGTACACACATCAAGGTAGAACAAGGGCAAGGTACACACATCAGGGCAGAACAAGGGCAAGGTACACACAGCAGGGTAGAACAAGGGCAAGGTACACACAGCAGGGCAGAACAAGGGCAAAGTACACACAGCAGGGTAGAACAAGGACAAGGTACACACAGCAGGGCAGAACAAGGGCAAGGTACACACAGCAGGTCAGAACAAGGGCAAGGTACACACAGCAGGGCAGAACAAGGGCAAGGTACACCCATCAGGGCAGAACAAGGGCAAGGTACACACAGCAGTGCAGAACAAGGGCAAGGTACACCCATCAGGGCAGAACAAGGGCAAGGTACACACAGCAGGGTAGAACAAGGGCAAGGTACACACAGCAGGGTAGAACAAGGGCAAGGTACACACAGCAGGGCAGAACAAGGGCAAGGTACACACATCAAGGTAGAACAAGGGCAAGGTACACACAGCAGGGTAGAACAAGGGCAAGGTACACACAGCAGGGTAGAACAAGGGCAAGGTACACACAGCAGGGCAGAACAAGGGCAAAGTACACACAGCAGGGTAGAACAAGGGCAAGGTACACACAGCAGGGTAGAACAAGGGCAAGGTACACACAGCAGGGCAGAACAAGGGCAAGGTACACACATCAAGGTAGAACAAGGGCAAGGTACACACAGCAGGGTAGAACAAGGGCAAGGTACACACAGCAGGGTAGAACAAGGGCAAGGTACACACAGCAGGGCAGAACAAGGGCAAAGTACACACAGCAGGGTAGAACAAGGACAAGGTACACACAGCAGGGCAGAACAAGGGCAAGGTACACACAGCAGGTCAGAACAAGGGCAAGGTACACACAGCAGGGCAGAACAAGGGCAAGGTACACACAGCAGGGCAGAACAAGGGCAAGGTACACACAGCAGGGTAGAACAAGGACAAGGTACACACAGCAGGGTAGAACAAGGGCAAGGTACACACAGCAGGTCAGAACAAGGGCAAGGTACACACAGCAGGGCAGAACAAGGGCAAGGTACACACAGCAAGGCAGAACAAGGGCAAGGTACACACATCAGGGTAGAACAAGGGCAAGGTACACACAGCAGGGCAGAACAAGGGCAAGGTACACACAGCAGGGTAGAACAAGGGCAAAGTACACACAGCAGGGTAGAACAAGGGCAAGGTACACACAGCAGGGTAGAACAAGGGCAAGGTACACACAGCAGGGTAGAACAAGGGCAAGGTACACACAGCAGGGTAGAACAAGGGCAAGGTACACACAACAGGGGTAGATTTCTTTACCCATGTATTCCGTCACCACTTATTTACAATATGTACAATGTTAATACATTATGATCTCAAAGTATGTAACAGTGCAACCAAGAGCTACTGAAGGGACGAGTGGTCACGACCAGCAACCAAGAGCTACTGAAGGGACGAGTGGTCACGACCAGCAACCAAGAGCCACTGAAGGGATGAGTGGTCACGGCCAGCAACCAAGAGCCACTGAAGGGAAGAGTGGTCACGACCAGCAACCAAGAGCTACTGAAGGGACGAGTGGTCACGACCAGCAACCAAGAGCTACTGAAGGGAAGAGTGGTCTCGACCAGCAACCAAAAGCCACTGAAGGGACGAGTGGTCACGACCAGCAACCAAGAAGCACTGAAGGGATGAGTGGTCACGGCCAGCAACCAAGAGCCACTGAAGGGAAGAGTGGTCACGACCAGCAACCAAGAGCTACTGAAGGGACGAGTGGTCACGACTAGCAACCAAGAGCTACTAAAGGGATGAGTGGTCACGACCAGCAACCAAGAGCTACTGAAGGGAAGAGTGGTCTCGACCAGCAACCAAAAGCCACTGAAGGGACGAGTGGTCACGACCAGCAACCAAGAGCCACTGAAGGGAAGAGTGGTCACGACCAGCAACCAAGAGCCACTGAAGGGATGAGTGGTCACGGCCAGCAACCAAGAGCCACTGAAGGGAAGAGTGGTCACGACCAGCAACCAAGAGCCACTGAAGGGACGAGTGGTCACGACCAACAACCAAGAGTCACTGAAGGGACGAATGGTCACGACCAGCAACCAAGAGCCACTGAAGGCACGAGTGGTCACGACCAGCAACCAAGAGCCACTGAAGGTACGAGTGGTCACGACTAGCAACCAAGAGCTACTGAAGGGATGAGTGGTCACGACCAGCAACCAAGAGCTACTGAAGGGAAGAGTGGTCTCGACCAGCAACCAAAAGCCACTGAAGGGACGAGTGGTCACGACCAGCAACCAAGAGCCACTGAAGGGAAGAGTGGTCACGACCAGCAACCAAGAGCCACTGAAGGGATGAGTGGTCACGGCCAGCAACCAAGAGCCACTGAAGGGAAGAGTGGTCACGACCAGCAACCAAGAGCTACTGAAGGGAAGAGTGGTTTCGACCAGCAACCAAAAGCCACTGAAGGGACGAGTGGCCACGACCAGCAACCAAGAGCCACTGAAGGAATGAGTGGTCACGGCCAGCAACCAAGAGCCACTGAAGGGAAGAGTGGTCACGACCAGCAACCAAGAGCTACTGAAGGGACGAGTGGTCACGACTAGCAACCAAGAGCTACTGAAGGGATGAGTGGTCACGACCAGCAACCAAGAGCTACTGAAGGGAAGAGTGGTCTCGACCAGCAACCAAAAGCCACTGAAGGGACGAATGGTCACGACCAGCAACCAAGAGCCACTGAAGGCACGAGTGGTCACGACCAGCAACCAAGAGCCACTGAAGGGACGAGTGGTCACGACTAGCAACCAAGAGCTACTGAAGGGATGAGTGGTCACGACCAGCAACCAAGAGCTACTGAAGGGAAGAGTGGTCTCGACCAGCAACCAAAAGCCACTGAAGGGACGAGTGGTCACGACCAGCAACCAAGAGCCACTGAAGGGAAGAGTGGTCACGACCAGCAACCAAGAGCCACTGAAGGGATGAGTGGTCACGGCCAGCATCCAAGAGCCACTGAAGGGACGAGTGGTCACGACCAGCAACCAAGAGCTACTGAAGGGATGAGTGGTCACGACCAGTACCCAAAAGCCACTGAAGGGAAGTGGTCACGACCAGCAACCAAGAGCCACTGAAGGGATGAGTGGTCACGACCAGCAACCAAGAGCCACTGAAGGGATGAGTGGTCACGGCCAGCAACCAAGAGCCACTGAAGGGAAGAGTGGTCACGACCAGCAACCAAGAGCCACTGAAGGGACGAGTGGTCACGACCAGCAACCAAGAGCCACTGAAGGGACGAATGGTCACGACCAGCAACCAAGAGCCACTGAAGGGAAGAGTGGTCACGACCAGCAACCAAGAGCCACTGAAGGGACGAGTGGTCACGACCAGCAACCAAGAGTCACTGAAGGCATGAGTGGTCACGACCAACAACCAAGAGTCACTGAAGGCATGAGTGGTCACGACCAGTGTCTGCACAAGTCTGCTACCCAGCCAGGTGGGCAGGAGTGATTTCACTTTTTGGTTGGATTCAATATCTTTGGTTCTGGTGAAGTATCACTGGTTCTGTTTCCAGTCCAGGATGGTTCCTATGTGGTGTTATATCCTTACCATTTCTTTTCATATTTTTTTGTTTCCTGGCACTAAAAAACCGTTGCTACCCGTATAACTGTAATTTGTATGTTCACTTATACGTTCCTGCTGCCGTATACATCTTGTTCCCTTAACATGGAATGCTGAATAATTTGCAACATAGCAAAGTCTCTTGCTTATAAAGTCAATGCACATTTAAGGATGATAGTATGTTCAGGTCTTGGAATGACAATCCTTTATTCAAGAAAGTATGTCTTTTTTTTTTGGGTGGTCATGTCGACACATTTTTTTTTTCCAGTTAGTTCATATTTGCCAATTCCTCAGACAAAGGCGGCGCACACACTTTTTTTTGACGGCCGTGTTTTATCGTGTCCAGGATGGAGACCAATTCGTTTACAGTGATTGTAACTGACTCCTCTGCTACTAAATTTGTAATGGTGTCTATGGTAGAGTCTGTAGCTGAATGTGTAGAAAGTTCTGCAAGCAGATCACTATTAGGATTGGAGGCTATGGTAAGTACCCTTCTGGTTACATGTACCTCCTCCAGGGAGTCAAATGTGGGTTTTTTTTTTACAAACTGTAAACGTTACCATCTATAAAACACTTAAATAAGAAACAATACATTGACACAAGCTGCCTTACTTTCTTCACGGACATTTATTATTACCATCATATAAAGTTCCTTCAAGTGTACCTCGTACAATGCATTATTATTATTATAATCAAATAGAAGCGCTAAACCACAGGGGTTACCTCGTACAATGCAAACCAGAAAAATACTTTAGAATTTACATCTGGAAAATTCTCGAGAAATTTGTCAAATCTGCACACCGAAATTACTCCATACCAGATCTAGAGGCTGGTATATTATTATTATTATTATAATCAAAAGAAGCGCTAAACCACAGGGGTTATACATTATTATTATAATCAAATAGAAGCGCTAAACCACAGGGGTTACAGGGGTTATACATTATTATTATTATAATCAAATAGAAGCGCTAAACCACAGGGGTTATACAGCGCCAGGGGTTATACAGCCTGGTATAATATACAGCCAGAGGTGTGTGTGTCACCCAGTACATCAAGTGATGCCATAAATAACATTTTACACAATACCCGGCCATACTCGGGTTTACGATAGATATTTCACTTTCTTATGTTAGATTATTATTATAGTTATGGGGAAGCACTAAATTCGTAAGGGCCATACAGCTCCAGCAATCAGGTTCAATCCGAGAAACGGGTAGCTCTAATTCCTTGGATAAAGAGTCCTTCAGCAGGTGCATCACAGCACTTTGATGGTTGGTTAGTGAGAAGCCACATTATTATTATAATCAAATAGAAGCGCTAAACCAGTGAGAAGCCACAGTTGTCAGGCAGGTGTGCAGGAGGTTGCGCCTTGGAGGGGTGGGGACAAAGTAAGTTAATTCAGGTATACACAGTTACATTATCATATATAGCAGCATATGTGTAGATTATTATTATTATAATCAAAAGAAGCGCTAAACCACAGCATGTGTAGATTATTATTATAATCATGGGGGAGCGCTAAACCCATAGGATTATACAGCGCATGGGGGGAATGGAAGGCATTCAGGCTCAATTCAGGGAACCGGAGCACAGATCCAATTCCCTAGATCAAGAGCCCCTCACCAGCGTCAAGGAACCTCCCTTGAGGGGAGCATGTGTAGAGAACCTAGAATACCCCAAAAAAGTCAGTGACTTATTTCCATTGGGGTCCTTGTGATAATTATTATTTATATTTAAAAGTTAAAACCATAGTATCATAACTATGTAAAAGCAGTTATAATAAAAGAAGATATACTAGGGGAGATCAAAAAAATTAGTTATTTACATACAAGAAATCACTGTTTGTGTAGCCTTATTCATGAGTTACATTTTGGCTCTCTTCTTGAACTGGCTCATGCTATAACAGGCTTTGACGAAGTTGTGTTTCGGAGTAGGTGGGGTATGTGGGTAGGAGGTAATGGCAAGATTGATTGTGTGTGGAAGGGGTGGATGTATGGGGAAGGAGGTGGTGAGGGCAGCAATACTGAGGTTGGTCACGGGGGATGGTTGAGCCGCCATCATAGCCTGCTGTGGCCGCTCCTCAATTACCAAACCTGTTCCTCTCCCACCTCATGCTGAGCACATTATACCCTTCCCCTCCTCCCACCGTGCCTGCACAAGTCTGGGAGCGCTCTGCGGGGGCGATGAACCCCAGAAAGACAAGCAAGTAGTTAGGTAGTAGAGGTTATATTATGGCAGCTCCGTCAAGTATTATGTAAATATCTTTAATAACTGTTGTTCTAACATGTTTCCTCCTCTCATCTCTCTCCCTTATCATGCACTACTGTTTTCCTTACTCTTACTACACTATACTGAGTGTAGTGTCATCACTACACCACTACAGTGTAATCACTATACACTGTAGTGTCATCACTACACTACAGTGTAATCACTATACTGTAGTGTCATCACTACACACTACATTGTGTCATCACTACACCACACTACAGTGTTGCCATCACTACACACTAGTGTTGTATCACTATACACTAGTGTTGTGTCATCACTACACTACAGTCATCACTACACCACTACAGTGTAATCACTATACACTGTAGTGTCATCACTACACTAGTGTCATCACTACACACTACAGTGTTATCACTACACCACACTACAGTGTTATCACTACACACTACAGTGGTATCACTACACACTACAGTTATCACTACACCACTACAGTGTAATCACTATACACTGTAGTGTCATCACTACACACTAGTGTCATTACTACACACTACAGTGTTATCACTACACACTACAGTGTTATCACTACACACTAGTGTTATCACTACACACTACAGTGTTATCACTACACACTACAGTGTTATCACCACACTACAGTGTTATCACTACACACTACAGTTATCACTACACACTACAGTGTTATCACTACACACTACAGTGTTATCACTACACACTACAGTGTTATCACTACACACTACAGTGTTATCACTACACACTAGTGTTATCACTACACACTACAGTGTTATCACTACACTACAGTTATCACTACACTACAGTGTTGTCTCATCACTACACACTACAGTGTTCTCATCACTACACTACAGTGTTGTCTCATCACTACACACTACAGTGTTGTCTCATCACTACGCACTACAGTGTTCTCATCACTACGCACTACAGTGTTGTCTCATCACTACACCACTACAGTGTTTCATAACACAGTGTCATCACTACACTAAGTGTTCATCACTACACACTACAGTGTTATCACTCATACACTGTGTATCACTACACTACAGTGTTATCACTACACACTACAGTGTTATCACTACACTCGTTATCACTACACCACTACAGTGTAATCACTATACACTGTAGTGTCATCACACTACAGTGTTATCACTACACACTACAGTGTTATCACTACACACTACAGTGTTATCACTACACACTACAGTGTTATCACTACACACTACAGTGTTATCACTACACACTACAGTGTTATCACTACACACTACAGTGTCATCACTACACACTACAGTGTTATCACTACACACTAGTGTTATCACTACACACTACAGTGTCATCACTACACACTACAGTGTCATCACTACACACTAGTGTCATCACTACACACTACAGTGTTATCACTACACACTACAGTGTTATCTCATCACTACACACTACATTGTGTCATCACTACACCACACTACAGTGTTGCCATCACTACACACTAGTGTTGTATCACTATACACTACAGTGTTGCCATCACTACACACTAGTGTTGTATCACTATACACTACAGTGTTGTGTCATCACTAACACACTACATGTTATCACTACACACTAGTGTTGTATCACTATACACTACAGTGTTGTGTCATCACTACACCACACTACATTATCACTACACCACACTACATTATCACTACACCACACTACAGTGCTGTATTATCACTACACACTAGTGTTATCACTACACACTACAGTGTTGTCATCACTACACACTACAGTGTTGTCATCACTACACACTACAGTGTTGTCATCACTACACACTACAGTGTTGTCATACACACACTACAGTTGTATCACTACACACTACAGTGTTGTCATCACTACACACTACAGTGTTGTCATCACTACACACTACAGTGTTGTCATCACTACACACTACAGTGTTGTCATCACTACACACTACAGTGTTGTCACTACACACTAGTGTTGTCATCACTACACACTAGTGTTGTCATCACTACACACTAGTGTTGTCATCACTACACACTAGTGTTGTCATCACTACACACTAGTGTTGTCATCACTACACACTAGTGTTGTCATCACTACACACTAGTGTTGTCATCACTACACACTAGTGTTGTCATCACTACACACTAGTGTTGTCATCACTACACACTAGTGTTGTCATCACTACACACTAGTGTTGTCATCACTACACTTGGACCATGAAACACTTTCGTCACTTAAGTCTAGAAAGATAAATCATAATTTATGTAGCCTTTATATTGCGAGTGTTGTACTTGTGTGGCGGTGTGTAAGTGCAACTTGTGTGGCAGTGTGTAAGTGCAACTTACTTGCGTGGCGTTGTACAAGTGCCACTTACTTGTGTGGCACTGTATAGGTGCAATTTGTCCAGCAACTTAACCAACGTATGTTTTTGCAAGGATATAAGTGAGAGTATTACCAAGGCAGTGTAAGCGTGCTGCCACCACTACTAACACAACAACACTACCACTCACTACTACTGCCACACCACAACTGAGATGCCGCCGCCGCCGCCACCAGGCCAGCGTCAGCTGTGTCTAGCCACTTGGGGGTAGTGAGGGGAGGGTAGCACTTGTTGTGTGGTGTCTAGCGGGTGGTGGGAGCGAGTGTGTGGTGTCTAGCGGGTGATGGGAGCTGGTGGGTGTTAGCAACAGAAGTCCAGAGGTTATATTACAGCTTTATACATCATTAGTAAGGCCTCACCTAGATTACGCAGCTCAGTTCTGGTCTCCATATTACAGAATGGACATAAATTCGTTAGAAAACATTCAGCGTAGAATGACTAAATTAATACATAGCATTAGAAATCTTCCTTACGAAGAAAGATTGAAGACCCTAAAATTACATTCACTTGTAAGACGTAGAATGAGGGGAGACATGATCGAGGTATACAAGTGGAAAATGGGTATTAACAAAGGGGATATAAATAAGGTCTTGAGGATATCTCTCCAAGAGAGAACCCGCAATAATGGATTCAAGTTAGATAAGTTTAGATTTAGAAAGGATATAGGAAAGTATTGGTTTGGAAATAGGGTAGTTGATGAGTGGAACAGTCTGCCTAGTAGGGTTATTGAAGCTAGGACCTTGGGTAGTTTCAAATTTAGGTTGGATAAATTCATGAGTGAGAGGGGTTGGATTTGAGTGGGACTCGCACATGAGTGGGTAGAATTGTCAAAGCTTATTTCTTGGGTAGCATTGAAAATTGGGTTGAGCAAATATTCTGTTAGTGGGACGGATTGTGAAGGACCTGCCTAGTATAGGCCAACAGGCCTGCTGCAGTGTTCCTCCTTTCTTATGTTCTTATGTTCTTATGTGTAGTGGGTGTTAGGTGGTGTCTAGCGGGTGGTGGGAGCGGGTGTTTGGTGGGTGGTGTCTAGCGGGTGGTGGGAGCGGGTGTCTGGTGGGTGGTGTCTAGCGGGTGATGGGAGCGGCTGTCTAGCGGGTGTTAGGTGGTGTCTGACGGGTGGTGTCTAGCGGGTGATGAGAGTGGGTGTCTGGTGGGTGGTGTCTAGCGTGTGATGGGAGCGGGTGTCTGGTAGGTGTTAGGTGGTGTTTGGAGGGTGGTGGGAGCGGGTGTTAGGTGGTGTCTGGTGGGTGGTGTCTGGTGTCTAGCGGTTGTTAGGTGGTGTCTGGCGGGTGGTGGGTGGTGTCTAGTGGGTGTTAGGTGGTGTCTGGTGGGTGCTAGGTAGTGTCTGGTGGGTGATGAGAGCGGGTGTCTGGCGAATGATGAGAGCGGGTGTCTGGTGGGTGTTAGGTAGTGTCTGGCGAATGATGAGAGCGGGTGTCTGGTGGGTGTTAGGTGGAGTCTGGCGGGTGATGAGAGCGGGTGTCTGGTGGGTGTTAGGTGGTGTCTGGCAGGTGTTAGGTGGTGTCTAACAGGTGATGAGAGCAGGTGTCTAGTGGGTGTTTCGTGGTATCTGGTGGGCGTTAAGTGGTGTCTAGCGGGTGTTTGGTGGGTGTTAGGTAGTGTCTGGCGAGTGATGAGAGCGGGTGTCTGGTGGGTGTTAGGTGGAGTCTGGCGGGTGATGAGCGGGTGTCTGGTGGGTGTTAGGTGGTGTCTGGCAGGTGTTAGGTGGTGTCTAACAGGTGATGAGAGCAGGTGTCTAGTGGGTGTTAGGTGGTGTCTGACGGGTGATGAGAGCGGGTGTCTAGTGGGTGTAAGGTGGTGTCTTACGGATGATGAGATTATTATTATTATTATTATAATCAAAAGAAGCGCTAAACCAACGGATGATGAGAGCAGGTGTCTGGTGGGTGTTAGGTGGTGTCTAACAGGTGATGAGAGCTGGTGTCTAGTGGGTGTTAGGTGGTGTCTGGTGGGTGTTAGGTGGTGTCTGGTGGGTGTTAGGTGGTGTCTGGTGGGTGTTAGGTGGTGTCTGGCAGGTGTTAGGTAGTGTCTGGCAGGTGATGAGAACGGGTATCTGGTGGGTGTTAGGTGGTGTCTAACGGGTGATGAGAGCAGGTGTCTGGTGGGTGGTGTCTGGTGGGTGGCGAGAGCGGGCACTGGTTGGTGGTCCGTGGCCTGGTAGGCAGCACTCACGCTTCACACACACACACTGTTTGTGGTTCGATCCCAAGTAAGGGTGAAAACATTAGGTGTGTTTCCTTACACCTGTTGTCCCGTTCACCTAGCAACCAAATAGGTACCTGGGTGTTAGTCAACTGGTGTGGGTTGCATCCTGGGGGGACAAGATTGAGGACCCCAATAGAAATAAGACAGTCCCTTGATGACGCATAGCCTTTCTTGAACTATCCTGGGTGGCTAACCACTGTAGTGACTAACGAGCCGGGTCCAGGCGTCTATCACTTGTTGATTGACTGATATGATTTCACATTTGGATGGATTCAGGATGAGACCCATTTCCTGTCCCTGTGTCATCACCTGTGTAAGATCATCTAGAAGGGACTCCTTTGTAACTAGTAGTTGTCATATGCGGGGGGATGGGGTGGATAATAGAAGTTAGGGAAATGGTTGGGAAAGTGAGAGAGAGAGAGAGGACGGGAGCAGCCAATAACAGGTAGTGTGTGTGAGGTACATCGGAGGCTACTCCACCTAACCTCACTACACACTACTGGTTTGGTCTCCTTACTACAGAATGGATATAAATTCATTGGAGAACATACCTGGAGTATACCTAGAGAGGGTTTCAGGGGTCAACGCCCCCACGGCTCGGTCTGAGAACATACAGAGAAGGATGACAAAGATGATTCACTGTATGTATAAGAAATCTCTTATATGAAGGCAGAGCCTTGATCTTCACTCTCTTGAGAGACGAAGAATGAGGGGAGATATCACTGAAGTATATTAAGTGGATGATGGGTATAAACAAAGGTGATATTAATAAAATACTGAGGATATCGAATCAAGTAAGAACCAGAAATAGCGGATTTAAGTGAGATAAATTTAGATTTAGAAAGGACATAAGTAAGTATTGGTTTTCAAACAGAGCTGTTGATGCGTGGAACAATCTTCCGAGAAATAATGTTGGTAGAATTACCCACAATATGTTAGGTAAAAGGAAACAAGTGCAACTAATGTGACATTTTATTGTGGCAAGGTTTCACTCTCCAGGAGCTTTGTCAAGCCGTTAACAGCTTAACAGAGCTCCTAGAGAATGAAATGTTGCCACAATAAAATATCACATTAGTTGCACTTGTGTCTCCTTTTACCTAACATATTGTGGGTAATTCTACCATTATTACTCGGAAGATTGTTCCACGCATCGACAGCTCTGTTTGAAAACCAATATGGGTCATTTGGCACTGCATGGCAAAAGGTTGATGCTATAGTGCAAATTATTATGCACAAAATAGTACTAGACCTCACAGAAGAAGTGTGGATAATAAGCACGAGTGAAAGGAGGCAGTCATAGCCGGCACAGCAATTCAGTTTCAGCAAAGTCATAGAGTGAATCAACAGTAAAGATTGGACACTGAGAGGAGGGTAGTGTATGCCAGGGTGTTGAAGGATTATTATTATATCAATGGAAAGTGCTAAATATGTGTTGGCTATTCAGTACTACATGGCAAGAACAAAATGGTATGCGAAATAATGGCCGGAAGCTGAAAAACGAATGAGCAAACATACGTTCGAACGTGTACGTGTGGGGGAGGCCCTCTATGTCCTCACCTGTATGTGGTTTCAGAAGTCGAATCTCAGCTCCTGGCCCTACCTCTCAACATGCTGTTTGCCACATTCACTCCTAGTCTCATGGGTCCTGTTATACCTGCTCTTAATATTAGGTATGGAGTCAAGGTCATTCCACTTCCCAACCAGATGTTGACATGGTAAGTAAGGGAAGGAAGTAAGAGAAGGCTAGGATGCAGTTATAGAAACTATATCATTCCATAGACTGATTTACTTAGAGGCAGGAAAAGACTTAGGGAATTACCAACATTTGATACTGGGCACAGGGACAATAACTTTAATAAAAGAAGTGATACTTTTAAGTGCCTTCATCTCTGAAACATCAAGGTGGCTGGGGACAGTGGATAGGAAGGTACAGCTGGACAAGTATTAACAGCACTAGAAGATGGACAAAAAAGAAACCTGCCCATGTTTAACCATCTTTCAGTGCATGGCTAAATCAGACCTAGTATGCCCTCCATTGTTTGGTGTTGGAGAATGGAAACATGTGGATTTCTGCCTAGAACTCTGGAAAGGACCAGCAGCTGAAGATATATATGCATGTGCAGCAAGAATCTAGTAACAATTGTGTATTGGGGTAATGGAATCAAGAGGTCATCATAGGATAAAAACGATAGACTATGTAAGAATATGGAAGAGATGGAAGGTGACCTTGTCAGAAATAAGCTAGATCTTCTCCATGACACTCACTCATTCATTCATTCATCCATCCATCCACATCCATTCACACTCACTCACTCTCTCTCTGTATGAACCAAATTACACATTCCAACTTCAAGACAGGTGTAGTGCTGGAAAAAAAGGCACCACTGCTAAAACAGTTCACAACTCTTCTGTCGTAAATAAAATTAAAGTTGTAAGAGGGAAAAACTTGTAGCCTGGTATTGATGAGGACAAAACTCCTAGGATATATATACACACCATTTGTTTCTTTTACATGTACAGTATCAATCAAAGTCTCTGTAATAAATTCTTTGCACAGTACATTCTACCTCAAATTACAATTTGCACAATACTGTATGTTTTCACTGATAGTTAATACTATACACATGTTTTGAGAAGTATTTTAGCTTCTAAAATATATATACAGCTACACACACATTGTATAAGGTGATAAAAACAAAAAAATATCATTAATATTTCTATTAAAATATATTAGCACTTGGTTGTGCAGTAACCAAAGTCTCAATATACCTTTCATTACATCACAATAGATATTTTCCTTACAGAGCTAAGATATTTTTATATAATGTCATATAATGTGCCAACTTTATAAACTGCTTTACACAGTATCATTTCTATTTTCATAGCCTAGGTACCCAACAATTACACATTACCCTCTTAAACTGGCTTACCATAAACCAGTACAATAACCACTGCCATTACTTAGCCCTTGTTACAAAATGACACGATACCTATTAGTAATAGACATCTCCAGTGAACACTAGAAAGGATAGCCCTTCTAGCATCCAGCCTGTTACTGGGCTTTTGCAATAAAGTCAGTATCCTGGTCCAGTTATCCAACATATTATATATCTTAAGAGGATTGCAACTGATAGGGTACTAACCAACAAAATATATTTAAAAGGTTTATTATCAAAGTGAGTGTCTAGGGTTTCAAAGTAAATAAATGTACATATGATCAAGATGTTCATTAAGTTATGAATTAGGAGGTTAATTAGGAGGTTAGCTCCTACACTGCTCTCATATACAATAATGCTGTGCTGAGGGCACATATATCCAAATGACTCTAAAGTACCATCAGGTACAATGTCAGTAAGTACAATAATACAGATATATGCAAATGAGAATATAAGTGTGTATGAGTGATCTCCAGGTAACTCTTAAGACTCGACTCAACCAGTGACCGACTGAACTTCTCATAAGCTAGCTTTTCTAACAAACTGACAATCAGAATAGCTTGATTGACCAGTAAAATGACCAATTCGCATAACAGCAATATAACAGGCAACAGCAACACAGCGTCAGGAACCAGGAGATAGAAAAACGACCCTAACTGGGGACCATCAATAGATCCTCCAAAACAGTCACAAAACTCCCTTTCTACTGAAGCTAGGTTCAGCATAAACAATCCCAGACTGTGACGGTGCACAGATGCCTTATCGAATTAGGTCAGGAGCTGTAGCTAGAGACCTGAGTTGTCTCAGAGTGTCAATGTGACACACAACCCAGAAAAAACGTCGAAAATCACTGTCTAGTCTATCCTCTGTGAACAGAGTTACACAGAGTCCTGAGAAGTATGTTTCGTCTCACCACCGAACACATACTCTACCCAAACAGAGTCTAAATGGCGAGAAAACAAGCAGAGACAGGAGAGAGGTGTTGTCTCAATGATGTCCAGCTGCGTAGTGCTCTCGAGGAAGGAGGAGCAGCCACCCACCTCAGGTGGAATCACGTGACTCCTCCCAGCAACAAGCCTAGTGTCATAATCGGTAGTTTGCCAACTCCAGGGCAGCTACTACAAACATGAGTACAATTTATAATGTTACATCCTACCTAATGAACATAGTTAAGTCAAATAATGTCAAATATAAGTCCAATAATAATATAAAGCACGATATTAACGATTTAGCTATTATCGAGAATATCAGCAATATAAAATTATAGAAAATGGAAATATACATAAAATATATACATTATAAATTTACATTGGGGCCCATTCTGGGGCCGCAATAGCCCTCCTATTTTCCTATAAAGAAATGATTAATAAGCATGAGTTTACTTGAATATGTAATACAGTGGTCCCTCGGTTTTCGTGCATCTCCAAACTCGAACATTTATGTAAGTGTATTTTCGTAAGTGCTGTTGCAAGTGTATTTTTGGGGGTCTGAAATAGACTAACCTACGTGACATTATTTCTTAAGGAAGTAAATTCGTTCGGTAATGGCACTTGAGCAGCATTCTGGAACGAATTTTCGGCGAAAACCGAGGGACCACTGTAGATGCATAAATGAAAGCACTAAAGGCACAGAAGTGATGATACGAAGAAGAACAAAGACAAATTGAAAGGAATAAGTGATAAAGTATATTTCATGCCTGAGGGCAATGTGTGGTGTGAATATAATGCAGAGAATCCGTAGCTTGGAGAGTAAGAGGAATGGGGTTTCCAAAAGTATTATCCAGAGGGCAGAGGTAGGATTGTTGAGGTGGTTTGGACATTTAGAAAGGATGGGACAAAATAGAATGACTTAGAGGTCATATAAATCTGTAGCGTAAGGAATGCGGGGTAGGGGTCGTCCTAGAAAATTTGGAGGGAGGTGGTGAAGGAGGTTTTGTGTGCAAGGGGCTTGGATTTCCAGCAAGCGTGTTAGATAAGAGAGTGGAGATGAATGGTTTTTATGACTTGACATGCTGTTGGAATGTGAGCAAAGTAACATTTACAAAGGGATTCAGGGTAACCAATTAGCTGGACTTGACTGCTGAAGAACTCGTCGAGGAGATCAATAAAGATAACCCCGAGTTCAAGGTCCTCGAGGCATACAAATTTGCCAAGAACTCTGCCAACCAGCAATCGCTGAAACTCATCCTAGAGACACCTGATGAAGCCAAGCTCCTCTAAGACTGCGGCTTGAAATGATTTGGCATGAAATGCACACCTGATCAAGTGAGTATGGAAAGGTTTGTCAACATCACCCAGTGCTTCAAGTGCTACCAATTTGGCCATAACACGAATAAATGCACCAGCGAGAAATCTGTCTGTAGTATTTGCCCTGGAGAACATGTTTACAGAGAATGCCCCAACACCGAGAAACACCATGCTGTCTCACTCAGCTGCCCTGTCAGGAAGTCTGCAGTCCAGAAAATCCTGGACAACAGGAAACTGGCGTTGGCCAAAAAAAAACACGGAACAGTCACCCCCCATTGTGTCTCATGGATCTTTTCCCAACCTACCCAGCTCTGGCAGTGCTCCTACTGCTACCCCTTCAATCAACAATGCCTGGAACCCCACCCCCTCCCATCTCCCCCACCCTACTCCCGGCTCACTCCAAGCCCAAGGACCACCCTTCTGCCCTATCCCTCTGGGTTCCATCCAAGGAGTAATGAAGAGCAGTGCTTTCTTCATGCTGGCCAAAGACTTGGCAAAGGGCGACGACCATCTCTTATGCACCCTTCTCAATGAGTTGTTCGTAGCAAATGGTGCCTCAGCCATGATCATCCCCAACTTAGTGCACTCATACATGAATTCCCCCCCCCCCTCAAACACCTGCCCCAACCAACCAACCCCTAACAGGGAAGGGACGACCCCTGCACCTGCAGCACATTCTGTTGCACAACCTACCGCCATTGAGGCTGACCCAACTGACCACCCAGGTTCCACTGCTACTTTGAGTGAGACAGCTGATAGGCAACAAACCCATCTTTCCGATTTATCCTTCCAATCAGACACCCCAATGTCCCCCTCTCCACGGGTGACATGTCTGAGAACCCAGAACACCTAGGAAATGCAGACTCTGATGAGCCTCTGGGGTCTGGAGACGAGTCTGATTCGACAACTGATGTTACCATCACCAACAGCATCGAGGAAGACCCTATTCTCCTCTCAGAAAACCACCCAGGACTACTAACTCCCTTCTTCTCAGAACCCCAGTGGTAGGCGCACTCAACCTTTACGTGACTGCACCACCAAACATCTATCCTCTGTATACAGCACCACAACTAAACACGTAAAATACAGTGGACCCCTGGTTTTAGGAATTAATCCATTCCAGAGGGCGCTACTAATACCGAATATTACTAATTCCGAATCTATTTTCCCCATAAGAAATAATGGAAATTCAATTAATCTGTTTCAGACACCCAAAAGTATTAAAATAAATTTTGTTTTTACATTAAATTACACAGAAAACAATGAGACATGAAGTATAAAACAGTAATAATTTGACACTTACCTTTATTGAAGAGTTGTTGATGTGTGGAAGACGGAAGGAGGGGAGAGGAAGGAGGAGTTGCTAGTGTTTGGAAGGGGAATCCCCTTCCATTAAGACTTCAGGTACCAAGTTCTTTTCCGGACCAGCTTGAGAGTCACTGGGCCCCTGTCGCTCAAAAAAGTGTTCCAGAAAGTTCTGTTTCTGGCGTATGTTTGGAATTGTGCTGGCTACAGGGGTGTGTGTTTGGGGACAGGACAAGATAGTCCTTCATTATGACACTAATATCAACTCTATGGCTTATTTATCTGTCACAATTCATCTAATATGACATAATAAACAATATTAATAACATAGAAACATAACATATACTCTAGAATGAATAAAATATGTCATTACGAATGTGAGGATTGGTGTTATGTTGTTTGTTGTTGGGTGTATAAGGGCCACTGAAAGATAAACCTTACATAGTGGTGGTGAATGGCAGCAGCAGCAGACGGCAGTATTGTCAGTCGTCCTATACCTCGAACAACAATGGAGGAGTTAAGTTTCGTGTCGTCATTTTTCTATCGATTAATGGCTTAACTTACTTACTACACTGTTAATGCTACACTTTATCACTGGCTGGCACTATAGCCTTTATCAACTCCTGCTGCTTTAGTATCATAACATATCGTAGAATCACTGAATCACTTAAGACACATTCTCCCCTCTCAGCCCTTTACCAAAGGGCTGGCACTAGGAGCTTTCTTTGGGCCCATGGTGGCTTATTTAGCAGTTGCAAGCACTAAGAACAATGGAATAATGACAAAATGTATGGTATGAATGCATGGGTGACCATCTCTCGCTGGTAAACAATGGCACACTGACTCTGGATGGAGTGTTGGGCCGTGCGGGCCACGCCTATGTGTCCAGGACGAATTACTAATTCCGAGCTGATCTATGAATACCAAACCAATATTTTTATGAAAAAATGTTACTAATTCTGAATTTTACGAAATCCGACGCCTATGAAATCCGGGGGTCCACTGTAATGGGGATCACAATTTTGCAAATCAACATCCATCACTTCTTCAACAACCGCTACCTCCTTGAAATAGAGCCATGCAACCACAACCCAGACATTATCCTTCTAAACGAAACAGCAGCCAGACCTGACCAACATATAAAACTCCCTGGTTACTCAACACTTGAGAAATCCAGAGGGCCCTACAGTGGAGTAGCCATCCTTGTGAAGCAAGGATACGAATTCTTCAACATCCATGTCGACGAGGACAACATCCTAGCAATAGAACTGTTGACCTCATATGGACGACTTATAGTGGGAACAGGCTACTTTCCTCCCAGACAGCCATACAGAGTCTATCCACTTACACAGGCTACTCAGTAGAAATGTCCCTACAGTCCTGGCAGAGGATTTCAATGCCCACCACCCTGCTCTCTTCAACTGTGGCACCGCCCACCCACAAGGCGACCACAAAGGGAAACAACTTTTCAATCTAATGGCAGCAAGAAACTTATCGTTCCAGGGCCCATTCTTTAAATCATTTGTGGGGCCCCACCCAGGCACACCCGACGTAGTACTCACCAACAGGGACTGTGACCTGTTCCACTGCAGAGTCTCCCCAGGCGGAAACGTCGGCTCAGACCACATCCCTGTCATAATCAAGCTCCAACCTACACCATTCCGCACACTCACCAACCCCAAACCCAACCTAAAAACACTAGGCTTCGACCCCTACAGGGACTACCTAGCAAAAGACCATACTATTTTCCTTGAGAACCAACCCTCCACTGCAATAGATGAGGCGATTACCTCCCTCCATTTAAGAATCACTGAGGCCACAGAAGCATGTTGCAAACTAACAGCTTCCAGGGTCTACCAACAGTACAAACAAACCTGGGAAATAAAAGACAGCATGAATAATTACCAAGCTGAATGTAGTAGGCACTTCCACTCAGGACAGCCCACACGCGAGGTACTCCAAAGGATGAGAAGGGAATTAATAACCCTAATCACCCAGCACAAGAGAGAAATATGGAAATACCTGGTGCTTCAAGCTAACCAGTATAAGCGCCATCCAGAACAATTCTGGAGTAAGATCCGTAGACTACTGGGGGCTAAACACTCACCCACACAGCACCTCACACACTCCTTCACCGACGTGGATGGTGAGGAAGTGACTACCTTGCTCGAAGACCCACAAGACCAAGTTAAGTTGATGGGTGAAGTGTGGGAGAAAATTCTCTCACATAATGACAGCAGAAGATTTAACAATAACCACTACCTGTGGGTCAACCAATGGCGGGACAAAAACTGGGAAGACTTCCACCCAATACCATTAATTGACACATCTACTCTCGAAAGTGAGCACCCTCTCACTAGGCCAATTACCCTCAGGAAAATGACCCAAGTCATTGGTCGAATGAGAAATAAGGCCCCTGGCCCTTCAGGCATAACAGTAAAACAACTCAAGTACCTACCCCGTAACTGCAAGATGTCCCTGTTAAACGTCTTTAACCCTTTGGGGGCCGCAAGCCCCTCTCCGAATCTCGTTCTCAGGGTCGCAGAAATTAAAAAAAAAAAAATTATTTTTTCTTATGAAATGATAGTGTTTTTTTTTCTAAATCTAATAGGCTAAAAAAAATTTTTTTGCAATCAATATTTACCGAGATATAGAGGATTGAAGTTGACCAAAATTAAACCGCTTACGGCAACATCGCTGACTTCCGGTTGGCCGGTAATGTTTTATTTTCTTTCTTGGAGTTGTTTTCTTATCGATTTTAATTTTTTTTTTCAAATAACTTTTATGGCCTGTGAGACCAATATACTAAGTGCTGTTTTTCAAATATTCACTCGTTGATTATTACAAAATAACGACAAAGTTTGTTCTCACTATTTTGTTTACAAAACGTATTTACAAACATTTACAATGAAAAATATTGTTTATTACTATTGTTCAATCATATATACAGTGAACCCTCGGTTAGTGGCCGTTTCTGTTAGCGGCCAACTTGGTTAGCGGCCGGTTTTACGGCTCCCGGTTAGCGGCCGTATGGAATGCGTCAACCCACCGGCTGGTGCCGCTTGCGCTTCAGTTTGGCTGTGTCTCTCGGTGCGTAAGGAAGCTTCTGCTCATTCATCCAGACATTTCGCTTGTTTTCCATTGTTTTTTGCCAGTGCAACTGCGAAATAAGTAACCATGGCTCCCAAGAAAGTTTCTAGTAAAGTTCCTGTGGCAAAGAGAGTGAGAAACACGATGGAATTTAAGAGAGAAGTAATTGAGAAATATGAGAGTGGTATGCGGGTGCTGGAACTTGCCAGGATGTTTGGGAAAAACAAATCAACAATTACAACCATCCTGTCAAAGAAAGAACAGATCAAGGAGGCTGATGTTGCCAAAGGAGTAAATGTGCTTACGAAACAAAGGTCACCAATAATAGAACAAATGGAAAAGTTATTATTATTGTGGATTAAAGAAAAACAAATAGTGGGAGACAGTGTAGTGGAGTCTGTTATTTGTGAGAAGGCAAGGCATTTGCATTAAGATCTTGTGAAGAAAACTCCTGGAACAAGTGCTGCTGGTAGTGAATTTAGGGCCAGCAAAGGCTGGTTTGAGAGATTTAACCCTTTGGGGGTCGACAGGCCTTCTCGGAAACACGTTCTCAGGGTCGAAACGTTTTTGGAAAAGAAATAATAATTTTTTCTTACGAAATGATAGAGAATCTTTTTCCGATCATAACGACACCAAAAGTATGAAATTTGAATGAAAACTTACGGAATTATGCTCTCGCAAAGTTATCGGTCCTGAAGATGTTTACGTATCGGCGATTTCGCCCACTTTGAGCCCTATTTTTGGCCAATTCCAATGTTCCAGTCCACTAAAATCATAGCTATTTCGCTAGAACTCTATTTCTTCTATCGATTGAGTACAAGGAACCGCCTATTTACCAATTTCAACTACCCAAAATAGTGGTCAGAAAATGGCAATTTGGCCAATTTCACACAAATTTCAAATGATGCCAAATTCAAAATAGAGTCCAGAATAAACAAGGCAGACATTCCTGGCACTAAAATAACATGTTCTCTGTTCATTAGTCACGTCTCCAGGCCCCTCTTACATTACTTTTGCTTTCCATTTTGAATTTTTATTCTCACAAAAAATAGAAGATTTACTGTTATGTATTCAACTGCATCATTGTAAAAATGGTATAAATAATATCAGCGCACTTGTGCAAGAATATTAGACTCGCCAGTTGATGTATATTGGATGCATGGTGTGATTTGTTTACTCTTGAACATCAGCAAAAATCGAACATTTTCGCTACTTTGAGCTCAATTTCAAGGTACTTGTCATTGTCAAACCAATCAAAATCATCTCTATTTCTGTAATATATCATCCATTCTATCAAATGAGACCAAGAAAACGAGAATACATCAATAAATACCATACGAAAATAGACTGCAAAGTCGCTATTTTAAAAAAAAAAAAACGGTCGGAGTTTTTTTTTTCTCATTATGCAGTGTGTGCTGCAGGATTTTTTTTATACTGCGCACACTGACCACACAGACCCATTCTTTCATATGTAGGCCTACCAGCCGTTTCCCGCTTAATTTGAGGCCGCTAGAATTTACGCGTACTAGTATGGCACCAACCCCTGCTCGCAAAACGTACTAGTATGGCACCGACCCCTGCTCGCAAAACGTACTAGTACGGCACCGACCCCCAAAGGGTTAAGAGGCGTAGTGGCATACATAGTGTTGTAAGGCATGGTGAGGCTGTAAGTTCAGACAAACATTCTGCTGAAAAGTTTGTGCAGGAATTTCAGGACTACATAAAGAGTGAAAATCTGAAACCCCAACAAGTGTTTAACTGTGACGAAACAGGCCTGTTTTGGAAGAAAATGCCCAACAGGACCTACATCACGCAGGAGGAAAAGACACTGCCAGGACACAAGCCTATGAAAGACAGGCTAACTCTCATGTTGTGTAGCAATGCAAGTGGGGATTTCAAAGTGAAGCCTTTACTCGTGTATCACTCTGAAACTCCCAGTGTGTTCAAGAAACACAATGTTCACAAGAAAAGATTGTGTGTGATGTGGAAATCAAATCAAAATGCATGGGTCACAAGGTCAATTTTCAAAGATTGGGTTGATGATGTGTTTGGCCCAAGTGTGAAAAAATACCTTCTGGTGACAATTTGGGACTCGAGTGCCTCCTGGTACTGGACAATGCTCCTGCACATCCTTCAGACTTGGAAGACCAAATGTCTAGGGACTTCAAATTTATAAAAGTGAAGTTCTTGCCTCCTAACACCACTCCTCTTCTCCAGCCCATGGACCAGCAGGTCATTTCTAACTTCAAGAAACTGTACACCAAAGCAGTGTTTCAGAAGTGCTTTGAAATGACCTCGGACACTGAATTGACCCTTAGAGAGTTCTGGAAGAATCACTTCAATATCTACAACTGCATAGGCCTTATAGGTAAGGCTTGGGAGGGAGTGACTACCAAGACTTTGAACTCTGCTTGGAGATCACTGTGGCCGGATTGTGTTGATAAGAGGGATTTTGAAGGATTTGCAGCTGACGACCCTGTGCCTGTTGTGGAAGATATTGTGACATTGGGGAACAGCCTGGGGTTGGAGGTGAGTGGTGAGGATGTGGAAGAGTTGGTGAAGGACCACAATGTAGAGCTAACCACTGAAGAGCTGCAACAACTGGAAGTGGAACTTCATCAGACCAAAGTTCAGGCAATTGCTTCAGAAAAGGAGGAGGAAAAGGAAGAGAAGGAGGTGCCTTCTGCAGAGATTAAGGAAATTTGTTCTATGTGGACTAAGGTGCAGATATTTGTTGAAAAACACCATCCTGACCAAGCTGAAACAAGCCATATCTGCAACATGTTTAGTGACAAAACCTTGTCCCACTTCAGGGAAATGTTAAAGAGGCGCCAGAAACAGAGCACTCTGGACAGTTATTTTGTGCGACAAGGTTCTAGTGACTCTCAAGCTGGTCCTAGTGGCATTAAAAGACAAAGAAGGGAAGTAACCCCAGAGAGGGACTTGTTACCTGTAGTCCTTTTGGATGGGGGATTCCCCTTCCAAAAACTTAACTCCTCCCTATCTTCCAGAAGCCAGCATTAGTCTTCAAAGGTATGTAATACTGATTTGTTAAAAAAATGATTTTTTGGTGAATATTTTTGTCTGAAACGGATTAATTGTATTTACATTAATTCTTATGGGGAATATTAATTTGGTTAAAGGTCATTTCGGTCAAAGGCCTAGCTCCTGGAATGGATTACAGCCGCTAACCGAGGGTCCACTGTATACATATATAGAGTCACTGGACATGTTTCTAGAAGTTCTGCAGCTTGTGGAAGTCTTTGAAACATGGTTCCATGCACAGTGGTGTTTTACATTCCTCACACATAAAACTAGTGTCTCTGCATTGTTGTGGGCGTTTTTTTGTATGTGCACAGACAAAACACCTCTTCTGAGCCTTTTTCTTGCAAGCAGTAGCAGGCAGTTTTGTTAGGAAGTGATCACCAGGCCTCAGACGAGAGGGTAGGTGTTGATAACTTGGTGGGAGGTTTTCTATTGCAGGTGTTGCTCCTTGGTACTTGAATATTATTTGTCTGATGACAGACAAACAAAATTCGCCATATGGTGGTTTGTTTGTGGTCTTCAACTTATAAATATTATAAGCATTGAGCATGGAAATGTCCAGAATGTGAAAAAAGAGTTTTATATACCACTTATAACTCTTGCGAACACAATCAGCAAACCCAATCTGCATGTCACATTTGTCCATTGAACGCATATTGAGTGTGTAGTCCATCACAGCTGCAGGTTTTAGAATGGGTTCATTGGTCTCTATTCAGCCTGCCAGTGTCTGTCATTTCGTTAGGGTGAATTGATGACAACAGTGTGACATCTCGTTTGTCATGCCACCGAAATGCCATGCTGTCATTGGCAGCAAACGCCTGCACCTGACCTCTACGAGTGCCTGCAAAAAATCACTGAGGGGCTTGTGTACCAGTTACCAGTATATAATATATGCCCCTTACCAAGATATGGTTCCATCATTGTTCTAACCACATCACCAGAGATACCCAATAACTTCCTGGTATCTTGCAATGTATAACTTCAAGTGTACACAATATTATCCAATACAAGACCACTGTAGCAATCACAAAGCACAAACAACTTTATACCAAAGAGTTTCCTCTTGCTTGGTATACAGTGGTCCCCCGAGTATCGTAAAAACTTCACTCCAGAAGCCTGCTCAAGCACCATTACCGAACGAATTTACTCCCTAAAGGAAAAATGTCACGTAGGTTAGTCTATTTCAGACCCCCAAAAATACACTTCCACAAGCACTTACAATATTATACTTACATAATTGTACGATTTCCGGGGTGTACGTAACTCGGGGGACCACTGTATACTGCTTGAACGACAGTCTACCTTTGAACAGAATCAAAGACTCATCAATAACAAGCTTCCTGAAGGGATAAAAATACATATTGAATTTCTGTTTCAGATACACAAACACATTCCTAATCATTTATATAACCTGTCGTTTCTGTCAGGCCTGGTTTTGTCTGAGAAGTGTAGCATACGTAACAGTAGCACAAATCGATTCACTGATATTATATCACTGAAACCTGGTGTTGCAATCAGGCGGTCTGTCGACCAGTATGATTTGACTCTGTGCTTATACACATGTTGCATAAGCATTATTGTGGCAAAGAAAAGATACATCTCAGCCACAGTTGTCTCTTTCCACTTGTGGAGGTGTGATTTTGGTGAAAGTATTGTGTTTGCCATGGTGTACTCGAAGTATGTTTTGCTTTCCCTGACAATAATTTCCATCAGGGGTTCGTCAAAAAATAACTTGAAACATTAAAGTTCAGTGGCATTGTTTACAAGTGTACATGATGGGCGTATTCCACTTTGACTTTCATCAAACTGATGGGGATTGGGAATAAAATTGTCAGCTTCCTGCCAATCCCAGATGCGGTCTGCTGGTGGGTACTGGATATTGACAGGTGGTTGTGGAGGTTGTGGTTGTGCAGGTTGGTGTGGTGGGTGGGTAGGTGAGGGTGGCCTTTGTTGTAGGTCTGGTGAGTCAGCAGCGTGGGTGGCAGCATGGCCCACTGCAGGTGCCTCACGCCTGGCACCATGGCTACCACCACCTCCACCACCACCAGATGCATGCACATTTCTCATCCCAATTGCAACACTATCATCTTCATTTTCACTATCTGTACCTGTTGTACGCCCACGGGATGTACTCCGAGATGTACTCCTTACCCTTGGAACAGCATATGGCATGCTACCAGAGTGTATATACCGTCGTATATACTGACGCTTCACTGGCGAATATTCCACTTCACTCTCGTTACTGGAACTGTTTTGAAGAGCTTGGAGTTCATATTCACTATCACTATCATCACCATTGCTCACATCAGAGTCCGGGATATGGGTAAAGAAGAGTTTCCTCCTTTGTTCTGGTACAACTGAATGTGAACAAGACGCCACAGCACCCGAGGTGGAAGGCTGAGGGTCGTCTGGGTTTTCCTCAATATTACCGGTATTATGGTCACTAGTTTCGGTCACAACCTCCTCAAAACCTTGAAACTCATCATCACTGACACTCCCATCGGTGTTAGAACTGTCACTGGGGAACAAAAGTGTTCCAATTCGCCGAGGAGTGAGGAGTTTCTTACCGCGAGGCATGGTGAACAAGGTGTACTAACATGGCGTTCCCACAATGCACCACTGGGTCCCCGATTTTTTTCCTACTGCTCACACTGACCACGCAGACCCATTCTCTCAACTCTAGGCCTATCAGCCATTTCCCACTTAATTTGAAGGCGCTAGAATTTATGCGTACTAGTATGTGGAAAACCCCAGCGCGTAAGCCGTACTAGTACGGCCGAAACCCCGAAAGGGTTAATGCTGTCCTGGCGTCTGGCCACTTCCCTGTAACATTCAAGACAGCAAAGATGATCTTCATCTTAAAACCTAACAAGGACAACCGTAAAGCAGAAAACTACAGACCTATCTCCTTACTCGAAGTCTCTGGCAAAGTCTTCAAAAAAATCATCTCCAACAGACTGAACTACTACATGGAATTCAATCACCTCTTCACCGAAAAGCAGTTTGGCTTCAGTTCCCACCGCGGAACACAGCATGCTATCAACATCATCTTTGATGCGGTGGATAGCCTGAGGAAACAAGGAAACCTTGCCCTAATAGCAACTAGGGACGTTCACAAAGCCTTTGACAGCCTATGGCACGATGGTCTTATATTCAAACTTGCCGACCTACCAGACCACAATTGGACCTTTCTCAGGCTCATATTCAATTTCCTAACAGGTAGAAGCATCATCCCCAACTTCAATGGCAAAGCAGCAGTACCATTCACTCCGACAGCTGGAGTACCACAAGGCAAAGAAATGCTAACATTAGGGAAAAAAAGAAAAAGTTGAATGGGAGGTCAAAAATAATGTCTACATCCTCTTTGATAAACAGGATAATTAAATAAAAGATGTGAAAAGATGTTTGATCGTTAGTACGACTCGCAACCCTCTCAGAAAGATGTCGAGTACCTCTTTGGATGCCCATGTGTCTTGTCTGTCAAAAATGCCATCATGAGAGTAACAATTCTTACAACAATGATGGAAGGAGGATGCCCAGAAACCCAATCATAGTTTTATTAAAAAAAAAAAAAAAAAAGTTTTTGCCACCAACTCAGACCAACAACACTGCCAGCAATCTCAAAGACACTGCACTGGTCAACTTCTCTTTCCTTCCCATAGCATTCTAACATGCTATTTAATCATTCAGTTTTTATTCTTTGTATTTATTTTTGCACTCAATATTCTGCTGTGCACCAATCTCTTGAACACTGCTTAAAACCTTCATGTATTTTATTTTTATAAAATTCATTCAATACTTGAGTCAAATTTACCACATTACAGTACCGTTTATCTTCATTAATTTACTCTTCTAAAGTCTATGTTATTATAGTTATATTTTTTCTTTTCTTCATGTACATCATAACTTGCTACATATACTATTTTACTACATGATCACTTTTGTTGAGATCAAAGAATTTATATTTAAAATTTCCTCCATTTATACAAAATATCAGATCCAATATAGATGGACAATAACCCATTCCTAGCCAAGTTGCATCTTGATATAAATGCTGACTTCAGAGTGTAAAAATTTGGGTCAAAAATTCTTCTAACATCAAAAATATTAAACTCTGTATCTTTATAATTAAAATTCTCCATTGCATACATCTTCATCCCTTGCTAATGTATCTTCATCTCTTGCTAATGTATCTTCACCCCTTACTATATGTATCTTCATCCTTACTAATGTATCTTGATCCCTTACTAATGTATCTTCATCCCTTACAAATGTATCTCCATCCTTACTAACGTATCTTAACTCCTTACTAATGTATCTCCAACCCTTACTGTTAACAGTGTAATACTTGTGTAGTAGTATATAGATTTTCTAATACCATTTTAGTGAGGCTCCCTTGTCATGCTGATGTCATATGACTTTCTCCCCCACACAGGCCGTAGGCCAGAGTGCCCGGGCTCTCTCCCACAATAGCTAATGAGACACACAGAAGCAGACAGGCTGGGCTCTCCACATTTATCTGTAGCTAAAGTGTTTAAGGAACGTACAATCTGCAGGCATACTACTCCTAAGTCCCTTGTAACAGATAATGAAGGTGAATTCTGCAATGAGATTCTTGAAAAGTTGTGTAGCTTGTACAAGATCTCTAAGGCAACCATTGTCCCTCATCATCCTGCCAGCAATGGGTTAGCAGAAAAAAACAATAAGAAAGTGCTCAATGTCTTGAGAGCAACTATTAATCCCAATAGCACAACCTGGAATGAAGTTATACCTGATGTACAGTGTGCTACAAATTCTGCTTATAATGCCTCTATAGGTGATACCCCACATTATGTATTGTATGGTGTAGATAAGTGCTTACTGTATGAGTTTATATTAAACTCTGAAACCAAACTATAACACAGATGATTTCATAGTGACTCGTACCAGCTTAGCTCAAAGTGTCTTCAGAAGAATCTGAGAAACACTTCATAAATCAATAGCAACCATAATTAAAGTAGGCTCGAGAGTTATGTTAACCAATTTCAATAAAACATCTGCAATGCCAAAGCTCGACCAAAAATCTGTTGGTCCCTACCAAGTAGTTGAGCATATAAGTGGTAACAATTATAAGGTTAGAGAAATTAGCAGTGGTCAGTATAAAGAATCGCATTTAGATCATGTGAAGTTAGTATGCGATGATGTTGACGAGACTCCTGGCATCCAGATGAGTGAGCCATACTCTGACAATCCTCCTGACCCAGTACCTTCTACCTCTAACAACCTGACTGACATACAACCTGACTGTCGTTATTCTCTATGTACACATCAAGTGATGAGGAATACTCAAGTTTCAGTTGTTAAAGCTAATGCTGATCCTCCTTAGTCACGGCAAGTGTTAACCATTGTCACAGAATTTGACTTTCCTAGAGATGATGACAACTCTACATATGTAAATCTTACCCTAGCAGAGTTGGGGGTTAAATGTAAATAAGTTGAATAGATGATTAGTATAGTCAAATGAGTACTCAACTGTGTGTAACAAGCCTTACAGTATGTCAACTTTACTATAGATAAAAAAAAATTTTTTATGTGTTCTCATTCTCTCCGAATTCTGAGATTTAACAGTAAAAAACCAGAGTGCACCAAGTTTGCCTTTTCTGTTAAACACTTTCTTCTTTGTAAACAAGTTTTATCAGAATCCACAGACCACAAGAATAATGATTAATTGATCTCATTTGTTCAAATGTAACTTCATTAATTCCTATAATCCACAATGATTTGTAATGTATAATGTTCAAGTTTGTCCTATGTTTGTAGTGTACAACATTTTCCTCGCACTGTATAGAATCAGCCCACAGCCTGAAACATCTGCCATCTACCTTTGTACGTATTAGTTTAGATGTATGTCGAGGATGCCACACATTAGCATCGCTGAGCTGTTAACAGTGCGATACTTGTGTAGTACGTATATAGATTCCCTAATACCATTATAGTGAGGCTCCCTTGTCATTTTGATGTCACGTGACTTCCACGTAGGCTGTAGCCAGAGCGCTCGGGCTCACTCCCGTGATAGATGACGAGATGCGCAGAGGCAGACAGGATGGGCTCTCCATGTTTATCAATAATAACACCTTAACAGAGTCTACAGTGTTTCCCTACAACCATCACAACATCCATACCCCACTATTACATTACTACATGTATCTTCACCCCTTACTACATATATCTTCATGCCTTACTACATGTATCTTCACCCCTTACTACATGTATCTTCACACCTTACTACATGTATCTTCATGCCTTACTACATGTATATTCATGCCTTACTACGTACATGTATCTTCACCCTTTAATACACATATCTTCATCCTTTACTACATGTATCTTCACCCTTTACTACATGCATCTTCAACCTTTACTACATGTATCTTCAACCTTTACTACATGTATCTTCACCCTTTACTACATGTATTTTCATGCCTTACTAAATGTAGCTTCCACCTTTACTACATGTATCTTCACCCTTTACATGTATCTTCACCCTTTACATGTATCTTCACCCTTTACTACATGTATCTTCATCCTTTACTACATGTATCTTCATCTTGTACAGGCAGTGGCATCATGAAAAAATTACTTTTAACCTTCCTTGATAAAACTGAATTATGAATATTAATAAATATCAGTTGATGTTGATTCATATTCCAATGGAATTCTTGATTTTTGAGCAAAAGTTATGGCTTGCTAAAAAAAATTCACATTAAGCTAATATACACAGGTATGTAATACCCACACCTAAAAAATCTAAACAAGACTGAACAAACTTGAAGATTAAGTCATAACATTGCTCATAGAACTAAAAAAATACAAAGAATAGTCATGATTAAATGGTGAAAGTACTAAAAATGTTCACTTTTGTTGATAGGAGTTAAAGGGAAAGTCATGATAAACACACATAAGGTCATGAAATGATAGGCAAGAATAGATAAAGATTTATTAGTATGCTCAACAGGGAGGTCACAGTTGTCAACTGAGGGAAAAAAAAGTGGTGCTAAAACATGTTAAAAAGTGTTTTAAAGTGGTGAAACAATAAAATAGATTAAAAGAGGGGGTAGTAAGTGGTACATCATTGAAAATTTAAAAATATACAGGTAAATACTGTATGTATGTAAATTGTAAGCCTTTCTGAAAAAAAAAAAAAAATATATATATATATATATATATATATATATATATATATATATATATATTATATATATATATTATATATATATAATATATATATATATATATATATATATATATATATATATATATATATATACATATATATATATATATATATATATATATATATATAATATATATATATATATATATATATAATATATATATATATATATAATATATATATAATATATATATAATATATATATATACAGTGGACCCGCTAACGAACACCCCGGAAATCGTACAATTATGTAAGTATAATATTGTAAGTGCTTGTGGAAGTGTATTTTTGGGGGTCTGAAATAGACTAACCTACGTGACATTATTTCTTAATGAAGTAAATTCGTTCGGTAATGGCACTTGAGCAGGCTTCTGGGATGAAGTTTTTTCGTTAGCCGGGGGTCCACTGTGTGTACTCACCTATTTGTGGTTGCAGGGGTCGAGTCATAGCTCCTGGCCCCGCCTCTTCACTGATTGCTACTAGGTCCTCTCTCTCCCTGCTCCATGAGCTTTATCAAACCTAGTCTTAAAACTATGTATGGTTCCTGCCTCCACTATGTCGCTTTCCAAGCTATTCCACTTCCTGACAACTCTATGACTGAAGAAATACTTCCTAACATCCCTTTGACTCATAGGAGTCTTCAACTTCCAATTGTGACCCCTTGTTGCTGTGTCCCATCTCTGGAACATTCTGTCTCTGTCCACTTTGTCAATTCCTCTCAGTATCTTATATGTTGTTATCATGTCCCCCCCTATCTCTCCTGTCCTCCAGTGTCGTCAGGTCGATTTCCCTTAACCTCTCCTCGTAGGACATACCCCTTAGCTCCGGGACTAGTCTTGTTGCAAACCTTTGCACTTTCTCGAGCTTCTTCACGTGCTTGGCAAGGTGTGGGTTCCAAACTGGTGCTGCATACTCCAGTATGGGCCTAACGTACACAGTGTACAGGGTCCTGAACGATTCTTTATTAAGATGTCGGAATGCTGTTCTTAGGTTTGCTAGGCGCCCATATGCTGCAGCAGTTATTTGGTTGATGTGTGTGTGTGTGTGTGTGTGTGTGTGTGTGTGTGTGTGTTATATATATATATATATATATATATATATATATATATATATATATATATATATATATATATATATATATATATATATATATATATATATATATATACATATATATATACATATATATATATATGCAAAAGATCACAGTAATCAGGTGATATCAGAATATGCAAGACAACCACTATGAAAAAATAGAGGAATTCCAAGCGCTTCGTGACTACTCACATTATCAAGGAACTATAAAAGGAAACATGACAAGAGGACTTATATAAGGGGCAAGACTACACCTCACAGTCACATCACACTAACAAAGACTACACCTCACAGTAGCGTAACATCTCACGACTCTGTGAAGAGGAAAAACAAGAAAGGACCTGAAACTCTTCCCAAGAATTAAGATTAGTCCAATTTATCATTAAATTCTTCCCAAATTTTATTAATTATAAAAGAATCCAATTTATATAAACCAAAAGAAATATTCATATTATTTTCAAAACTGCTTTTAATGAAACATGATTCTATTATATTCCTCTCAACCATGGACTTGCTTGATACAACCTTCTCAGCATTTTGAAAATCAATTGAGGGTAACATTGATTTTAAATTTAAAATTTACAGAAAACCTACAAATAATTGTTCCTATGTACACTATTACTCTTCACATCAAGATAGAGTTAAAGTGTCGGTTTTTTCTTCAATGTTTTTGAGAGCTTTACGTATTTGTAGTCTAGAGTTCATAGATGAAGAAATCTCTAAAATTTATGAAATAGCTAATGATTTAAAATACCCTAGAAACATAATTGATAAATCTTTTAAAATAGCTAGGAATACTTTTTACAATCCCAAAAGGGACAACCAACCTTATTCAACCAAAAATATGTTGGTTCTCCCTTACCATGAAAACTTGGTTGATATGCCTTCCTTTCTTAAGAATTTTAATATCAAAGTTGTATTTAAAAATCTTGATACAGTAAAAAGACTTTTGATAAAAAATTCCCCCCAAAATGCTGACGGATGTGTCTATAAGATTCCCTGTAAAATATGCGATAAAGTTTATTATGGTCAAACTGGTAAAAGTCTTGAACTAAGATTAAAACAACATAAATATAGCATTAGAACTGGACAAGATTCTAATGCTCTATTTATTCATGTGAAGACTTTAACCATCCAATTGATTTTCAAAATGCTGAGAAGGTTGTATCAAGCAAGTCCATGGTTGAGAGGAATATAATAGAATCATGTTTCATTAAAAGCAGTTTTGAAAATAATATGAATATTTCTTTTGGTTTATATAAATTGGATTCTTTTATAATTAATAAAATTTGGGAAGAATTTAATGATAAATTGGACTAATCTTAATTCTTGGGAAGAGTTTCAGGTCCTTTCTTGTTTTTCCTCTTCACAGAGTCGTGAGATGTTACGCTACTGTGAGGTGTAGTCTTTGTTAGTGTGATGTGACTGTGAGGTGTAGTCTTGCCCCTTATATAAGTCCTCTTGTCATGTTTCCTTTTATAGTTCCTTGATAATGTGAGTAGTCACGAAAGCGCTTGGAATTCCTCTATTTTTTCATAGTGGTTGTCTTGCATATATATATATATAAGTTTTTCACGATTAATCATATACGACTCATATTTACTTTTTTAACGGTGCTCCTGTTCTAGGAGAACACCATTTGTCACTGGAGATCCTCCAAATCATCATCATAATCATCACTGATGCCAAAATCACCATCATCATCATCGTCATCATCATCATCAGTGACATCCTCACCATAACCTCTCAGCTTCCTCCTGTACTCAGACACTTTGCTATCTTGGTCAGTCACCAAGACTAGAAGATCCTCTTGTTCTCGCTTAATGATGTCCAATTCCTCCTGAATATTCAAAGAAAGAAAAAATTAAGCGGCATGAGTCCTGGGGATGGGGGGCGGGGCGAATCATTCCCTCAAGCGACATCAACAACAACCAAGCACAAACAGCTGATTTTATCCTGGCTAGACACACAAAATAATTGCAGTAAGGAAGTTGGAAGAAACTGCCTTGCTATAAAGATAATTACTGTGCATTATCCAAATGACAATGGTCTTCTAAAAAACAATTTACCTGTATAACATTTCCACCATCATTATACAAGTTATTCAGCTACAGTAAAGGGAATAAAAATTAAAAACAAAACAATAATAATAGTAATAAGAACATTATTATTATAATAATAATAATACAGGTGGGCCCTGCTTATACAGCAGGTTAGGTTCCGGCCTACCGCTGTAAAGTGAATTTCTACTTTCAAATGCATATAAAAGCCTGATAACATATTTACACTATCATATATTAAGTGAGCAATAGAGCTAGGCCTAAAAAATGCATATACAGTACACATTACCTACCTTAAAATATTTTTGTCCTTAGCTTATAGTGAGTAGTGAATATATTTATTGTAGGAAGTCCGAGTAATGAATGGGTATACAGTAGGGCCCCACTTATATGGCAGGTTAGGTTCCAGGGTACCGCTGTAAAGTGGAAATCACCGTAAAATGGAACACCATTTTTTCCACTTATAAATTCATATAAATGCCAGATAAGTTTACACTAACATATAAGTAGACCCCCGGTTTTCGTAATTAATCCGTTCCAGAGAGAGTGACTAAAACCGAATATTACGATTTCCGAATATATTTTTCCCATAAGAAATAATGGAAATTCAATTAATCCGTTCCAGACACCCAAAAGTATTAAAATAAAATATTTTTCTACAATAAATATACATTTAATTACACAGAAAACAATGAGACATGAAGAATAAAACAATAAAACCATGACACTTACCTTTATTGAAGAGTTGTTGATGTGTGGAAGTCGGGAGGAAGATGTGTGGAAGATTTGTTATTGTTTGGAAGGGAAATCCCCTTCCATAAAGACATCAGGTAACAAGTCCTTATCTGGGGTTACTTCCCTTCTTTGTTTTTTAATGCCACTAGGACCAGCTTGAGAGTCACTGGACCCCTGTCTCACAAAATAACTGTCCAGAGAGCTCTGTGTCTGGCCACTCTTTAAAACTTGCCTAAAATGGGACACCACATTGTCATTGTACATGTTGCCAACACGGCCTGCAACAGCTTTGTCAGGGTGAAAATCATCCATAAATCTTTGCACCTCAGTCCACTTAGCACAAATGTCCTTAATCTTTGAAGAAGGCACCGTCTTCCATCTCTCTTCCTCCTCCTCTGAAGCAATTTCCCGAGCTGTGGTCTGTTACTGTTGCAGATGAAGCTCTTGCAGATCTGCAGTGGTTAGCTCTTCATTGTGGTCCTCCACCAACTCTTCCACATCCTCGCCACTGACCTCCAACACCATGGACTTCCCCAGTGCCACAATTTTTTCCACAACAGGCACAGGGTCCTGAGGGTCAGCCCCAAACCCTTCAAAATCCCTCTCTGGGACACAGTCTGGCCACAATTTTTTCCAAGCAGAGTTCAAAGTCCTGGAGGTCACTTCCTCCCAAGCCTTCCCTATAAGGTTTATGCAATGGAGGATACTGAAGTGATCTTTCCAGAACTCTCTTAGGGTCAATTCAGTGTCCGAGGTTATGTCAAAGCATCTTTGAAACATTGCTTTGGTGTACAGTTTTTTGAAGTTTGCAATGACCTGCTGGTCCATGGGCTAGAGGAGAGGAGTGGTATTAGGGGGCAAGAACTTCACTTTGATGAAACGAAACTCCTCCACAATTTGCTCTTCCAAGTCTCGAGGATGAGAAGGACCATTGTCCATTACCAGGAGGCACTTGAGTTTCAATTTATTTTCCAGGAGGTATTTCTTCACACTGGGGCCAAACACTTCGTTGAACCAATCAAGAAAAATTTCCCTCATGACCCATGCCTTAGTGTTAGCCTTCTACATCACACACAAATTAGCCTTGGCAACACTATTTCTTGAACACTCTGGGATTTTCAGAGTGATACACCAGTAAAGGCTTCACTTTGAAATCCCCACTAGCATTACTACACAACATAAGAGTTAGCCTGTCTTTCATAGGCTTGTGTCCTGACAGTGCCTTTTCCTCCTGTGTAATGTAGGTCCTGTTTGGTATTTTCTTCCAAAACAGGCCTGTTTCGTCACAATTGAACACTTGTTGGGGTTTGAATTGTTCAGCCTCTATGTACCCCTTGAATTCATGCACATATTTTTCAGCCACACATTTGCCTGAACTTGCTCCCTCACCATGTGTATGCCACTACACTTCTTAAATCTGTCAAACCAGCCTTTGCTGGCTTTAAATTCGCTCACTTCAGCACTCGTTGCAGGCATTTTCTTGACGAGATCACCATGCATCTGCCTTGCTTTTTCAGATATTATCGCCTGCGTAACACTATCTCCCGCTAATTCTTTCTCGGTGATCCACACCAACAACAGTCTCCACATCTTCCAGTATTTGCGCTCTCTGTTTTGTGACCATACAGTGGACCCTCGGAAATAGAACAGCTCAGTAATCGAACAAATCGGAAATAGAACAACAAATTCGATTTCGGTACTCGGGGCCAGGAGCTGAGTCTCGACCCCTGCAACCACAATTAGGTGAGTACATTCCGCTAATCGAACAAGTGCGTACCAGACCTGTTTGCCCAGGCATCGTGAGTCAGTCTAGCTTTGTTTATCCTCCAGTGAACATTACCCTGCTTGCTCTTCCAAACATTTCACAATTAATTAATTGTGTTTGGAGCTTGTTCATTGGTTGAGGCAGTGTTAGCGGCAGTGGTGGTGAGAGGCAGTGGTGAGAGGCAGTTGTGATGAGAGGCAGTGGTGGTGAGAGGCAGTAGTGGTGAGAGGCAGTGGTGGTGAGAGGCAGTAGTGGTGAGAGGCAGTAGTGGTGAGAGGCAGTGGTGGTGAGAGGCAGTGGTGGTGAGAGGCAGTGGTGGTGAGAGGCAGTGGTGGTGAGAGGCAGTGGTGGTGAGAGGCAGTGGTACTTGTTCATTGGTTGAGGCAGTGGTGCTTGTTCATTGGTTGAGGCAGTGGTGGTAAGAGGCAGTCTTAATGTAGAGTGAGAGGTGAGTAAACAAGATTAAATGAATAAATGAGAGAATGAGAGTGTAGAAAGTTCGGGAGTTTTGTAAACAAACCAGTTCTTGTTGTTGCTGTTACCAGCCTGGACAGGAATGAATTCTGTTCACTCCGTGTAGCTGACAGGAAAAAAGTGATCTAATGCAGTTAGCATTACAAACTCCATTTTCTATTATACTAACACGTCTGAAGGAGGAAAGAATGGGAAGATATTTTCATAGCTGGACCGAGTATGCCCACCACCACCGTCCTCCCCTGCCACCACATTCGTAATGACATACATATTTTATTCATTCTAGAGTGTATATCAGGTTTTTATGTTATTTATATTGTTTATTATGTCATATTAGATGAATTGTGATAGATAAATAAGCTGTCGAGTTGATAATAGCGTCATAGTGAAGTACTATTTTGTTATGCCTCCTGACAGCAGGAACGGATTAATTGTACTGTATTTCCATTATTTCTTATGGGAAATATTGATTCGATTTTCGAACATTTTGAGTTAAGAACAAGCTCCTGGAACGGATTATGTTCGATTTCCGAGGGTCCACTGTACTTGCACTTTTCACAACAACAGCTTCCTTGATTTCATTTCCCTTGGCCACGATGGAAGCGATGGTTGTATGGGCTTTGCCATACAGCCTGGCCAGCTTGGCAACACGTACTCCACTTTCATATTTTGCAAATGATCTCTTTTTTGAGCTCTACCATGTTTCTGACCTTCTTTACCACAGGGCTGGCACTAGGAGCTTTCTTTGGGCCCATGGTGGCTTATTTAGCAGTTGCAAGCACTAAAAACAATGGAATAATGACGAAATGTATCGTATAAACATGTGGGGTGACCGTCACTCGCTGGTAAACAATGGCACACTGACTCTGAATGGTGCGTTGGGCCGGGCATACGCGTCTGGGACAAATTACGATTACCGAGCGGAATTACGATCACCGAACCAATATTTTTACGAAAAAATGTTACGTTAGTTTAACCCTTTGGGGGTCGACAGGCCTTCTCGGAAACATGTTCTCAGGGTCGAAATTTTTTTGGAAAAAAAAAAAAATTCTTATGAAATGATAGAGAATCTTTTTCCGATCATAACGCCACCAAAATTATGAAATTTGATTGAAAACTAATGGAATTATGTTTTCGCGAAGTTAGCGGTATCGATGACATTTACGCATCGGCGATTTCGCCCATTTTGAGCCCTATTTTCGGCAAATTCCAATGTTTCAGTCTACTAAAATTACAGCTATTTCGCTAGAACTCCATTTCCTCTATCGATTGAGTACAAGAAACCGCCTATTTACCAATTTCAACTACCCAAAATAGTGGTCAGAAAATGGCAATTTGGCCAATTTCACACAAATTTCAAACGATGCCAATTTCAAAATAGGGTCCAGAATAAACAAGGCAGACATTCCTGGCACTAAAATAACATCTTCTCTGTTCATTAGTCACATCTCCAGGCCCTTCTTACATTACTTTTGCTTTTCATTTTGAATTTTTATTCTCACAAAAAATAGAAGATTTACTGTTATATATACAACTGCATCATTGTAAAAATGGTATAAATAATATCAGAGCACTTGTGCATGAATATTAGACTCGCCAGTTGATGTGTATTGAACGCATGGTGTGATTTGTTTACTCTTGAACATCGTCAAAAATCGAACATTTTCGCTACTTTGAGCTCAATTTCAAGGTACTTGTCATTGTCAAACCAATCAAAATCATCTCTATTTCTGTAATATATCTTCCATTCAATCAAATGATTCCAAGAAAACGAGAATACATCAATAAATACCATACGAAAATAGACTGCAAAGTCGCTGTTTTAAACGAAAAAAACGGTCAGTTTTTTTTTCTCATTATGCAGTGTGTGTGGTGCAGGATTTTTTTTATACTGCGCACACTGACCACATAGACCCATTCCTTCATATGTAGGGCTACCAGCCGTTTCCCACTTAATTTGAGGCCTCTAGAATTTACGCGTACTAGTACGGCACCAACCCCTGCTCGTAAAATGTACTAGTACGGCACCGACCCCGAAAGGGTTAATATCTTTATTATGCACCCCATACCCATCCTGTAGGCGGTAGTCAAAAGATTACAGAGGTACATAATTGGTCCAGGGACTGGATTCCAAAGTTTTGATAGCTGAACAAGTTACAGCGGTAATGAACTACGTGTAGATCTGGTCACAATTATGACCAAGTTTCAAAGGTAATGAGCTCCAGGTAGAGATGGTCACACTCATGACAAGTTACAAAGGTAATGAGCTCCTGGTAGAGCTGGTTACAATCATGACAGTTACAAAGGTAATGAATCATAAACACGTCATACATGGTTACAATCATGAACAAATTACAGAGTAATGAGCAATTAACAACATTCTAGGGAATGCATCCATTGCCCCAACAACAGATGTTGCAAGGTGCCTGTCCCTCTTCGGCAGGACAGCCAGACAGCATTTGCAAACAGCAGCAGGTTGCGCCAGGATCTGCTGCTAGCAGGAGCACCATCGCTAGCAACCCGAGGGAGAGCTGCCCTCCGAATATTACGAACTCCGATGACTACGAACACCGGGGGCCCACTGTACTTTATTCGTTCCAGAAGGCTGTTCGAGTGCCGTTACCGAACGAATTTGTTCCCATAAGAAATAATGTAAATTAGATTAGTCAGTTTCAGACTCCCAAAAATACACTTACAAAAGCACTTACAATAATACACTTACATAATTGTTTGAGTTGGGAGCAGTATGAAACTCAGGGTACCACTGTATTAAGTTAACAGCAGAACTAGGCATCAAAAAATTAAAAAAGTAAAAGACATACACAGTACATTCATTAATTACCTTAAAATATTTGTAGTCTTAACCCTTAAACTGTCCAAACGTAGATCTACGTTCACTCGCGCAGCGCTCCGAACGTGGATCTACGTTTTATTTTTCATGCCTTCAAATTTGGCGCGATATGCCTGAGTCGCCTAGACATGAGAGAATGGGTCTGTGCACTCAGTGTGCGCAGTATTAAAAAATCTGGGACCACTTAGTACCTTGTGGGAGCACCAGTTCAATTGAGTGCCAGTTGGAGCAAATAGCGTGGCAAACACCAGCGATTCACTGATGACATGTCATATTAACACTCCCCTTTTAAGAGGAAAGTGATGTTGATCCAAAGTTTAGTGGCTGTGAGATGGATGTGGCCACAAGTGATTGAGGAAATATCAAAAACCTTGATAATAACCCATGTGCAACATTCTTTCATTTTTGATACCACTAGTAGTGTCATCCTGCCAGGATGTCCTATAACCTATGCCCTAAGTAAAGAGAAATGATTCTGGAACATGTGTAATATGTATTTGTCAGGCCGGCTGGCTGGCTGACTGACTTTAGCTGTCTCTTCATCTGTATCTGTCTGTCTATCTCTGTTTCTGACTCTGTCTCTCTCTCTCTCTCTCTCACAGGTACACATAAGTACAGTTATCATACATAATGTAAATTACCTAGGATAACCCAAAAAATCCAGTGCTATACACTGTGCTTGTAGATATAAGGCATAATACGCATGACTGGCAAGTAATACCAAGTTCACTTATCAGGAATCAGATGTGACTGAATCCTGTGTAGTAACTGTTGGTTCATGAGCCGCTCTCTGAGACAGAGACAAAAGCAGACAGAAAGACAGACACACAGAGGCAGACAGAAAGACAGAGACACAGAGGCAGACAGAAAGACACACACACACAGAGGCAGACAGAAAGACAGACACACAGGCAGACAGATAAGCAGACAGAGCTAGACAGACAGACAGACAGACATGTTTATGTGTAACAATGAAAACAAACAAAGCCAGGGGTTCCCTGCAGCAATGCACAATCATCAAGTGTCAAACCACTGATGCACTGTCAGCAGTTTAGTGACCATGCTTCAAGGAGTTTCATATATACTCCAGTGTGGCTAAAACATTGCTGGGACCTACAAATACTTTGTATATATTTCTAGACAATAGTAAATGACCAAAGCAGGTGAAAATGTTCACCTGTCAGTGTGTTTGTGACTATTTGAGTACAATTTCAGTACCTAATATTAGTGTCAGAACAAAGATTGGATATGAAATCACAAGAACTACTATAAATTGTAATTATCAGAACATAAAAATTATATAAAATACAGTGGAACCCCGAGTATCGGCCACTTCGAGTTTCGGTTGCTTTTTTCAGCCTAATTTTGTCCCGACTTTCAGCCGTTGCCCCGAGTTTCAGCTGGCATACCAGACCTGTCCGCGCTTGCGTGCCTACCTGAGCAGGCGTCGTGAGCCAGTCTAGCTTTGTTTATCCTTGAGTGAACATTACCCTGCACGCTCATCCAAACATTTCACAATAAATTCATTGTGTTTAGTGCTTGTTTATTGATTGTGACTGTGAAATAAGCCACCATGGGCCCAAAGAAACTTCATAGTGGCAGCCCTTTGGTAAAGAAAGTGACAAACACGATAGAATTGAAAAAATGAAATTGTAGCAAAGTACCAAAGTGGAGGAGGAAGAGAGGGGAGAATGTGCCTTCTTCAGTGATTCTACGATATGTACAATACTAAAGCAGAATGAGTCGATAAAGGCTATAGCACCAGCCAGCGATAAAGTGTAGCATTAACAGTGTAGCAAGTAAGTTAAGTGATTAATTGATAGGAAAAGGACAGCACGAAACTAACTGACAACACCGCAGTCTCTGGCGGCCATCACCACTCCTATGTAAGGCTTATCTTTCAGTGGCCCTTATACACCCAACAACAAACAACACAGCAACACTCGTCAGATTAGGGAGAGACATATGACATATTTTATTAATTCTAGAGTATATATCATGTTTCTATGTTATTAATATTATGTCATATTAGATGAATTGTGCTAGATATATAAGCCGTAGAGTTGATATTAGTGTCATATTGAAGGACTATCTTGTCCTGCCTCCAAACAAACTCTCCTGCCTCTCTCATATGCCAACAAGAGTCTTCAATAAAGTTAAAACTGATTTAACCCTTAAACGGTCCAAACGTATATACAGTGGTACCTCTACTTATGAGCAGCTCCCAACTCGAACAATTATGTAAGTGTATTTTTGTAGGTGCTTTTGTAAGTGTATTTTTGGATTAATCAAATTTTCATTATTTCTTATGAGAAAAAATTCCTTCGGTATCGGCACTTGAATAGCCGTCTGGAACGAATTAAGCTCATAAGTAGAGATACCACTGTATATGTTCTCTCGCCCAGTGCCCCAAATATTTAAAAAAAAAAAAAATTATATAGAAATAAAGAGCACAATTTTCTACGTGTTATAGGATAAAAAAGAAAAAAATTAGGGTCAGTACTTACCGAGATATGAGGCCGCGAAGTTGGCACTTAGCGATCACCTGACGGCAACAAGGAGCGCTGCCGCTTGCAGAAAATCTACATATTTACCGTTTTTTTTATTTTTTTTTTAATATTCTTGGTTTATATGATAACTATGTAGCTCGATCTCTAGCGCACTCAGCTCACACACTGAGGTCCGGAGTTCGAATCTCCGGTACGGTTGGATAACATTAAGACGTCTTTCCATACGACACCTGCTGTTCTCCATGGGGAAGTGGAACGAATTCTTCCTCCGTAAGCCATGCGTGTCGTAAGAGGCGACTAAAATGCCGGGAGCAAGGGGCTAGTAACCCCTTCTCCTGTATATATTACTAAATGTAAAAGGAGAAACTTTTGTTTTTCCTTTTAGGCCACCCCTCTTCAGTGGGAAACGGCCGACGTGTTGAAAGAAGAAAGAACTATGTTTTATAGTAGATCTTTTGATTTCAATGCCAATTGTTATTTATACACCAATATTATATACGAAATTATTATCATACTGACACAAACACACATGTACACACTGATAGGTGATTTTCACACCTGGCTGACTTGCATTCTATTATCTACAACTATATACGTACAAGTATTTACATGTCACACTTATGTTTCTAGAATTCCACGCTTGCATGATACTCCATGAAGCATGGATTCATACAGAGTGCCACCCCACACTGGTAACATATGAATCGTGTGTCCTTCCGCTGTTGGGGTCGTTTTGTGGTGGTAGCACACACAACACACTTCTTCTGGGAATTCTTCTTCTTTGGGGTAGGTGGTATTGGTACCAGGTAGTGACAGTTAGGGATGATTCGGTCTGGTTCTTCCCCCACTGGCTGTGGTTGTGGTTGGGGGACAAGTCGCTGTTGAGGGGCAGGTACAGGTGTGGTACCATACTTTTTTGCTATGTTTTACGACATTCAGGGAGAATTCTGCAAAACGTTGTCATTCTCCAGTCTTTATTTCGTACATACTGAATGAATTGATCACTGCAATGTCTACAAGGTGGAAAAACAGTTTTATATACCATTTGCGACTCCTACGCACACAGTCAACGAACCCTATCATCATGTCACACTTGTCAACTAGTCGCATATTGTTCATATAGTCAACGACAACAGCTGGCTTGACAATACGTTCATTTGTGTCCCGGTTCACTTTGTCTGTTTGTACCATCTCGTTTCTGTGGATGGTTGACAGAAATGTCACATCCCGTTTGTCATGCCACGTCAATGCCATGATGTCATTGGCATGAAATGCTTGTACTGCACCGTCAACACTGCCACTGAACCTTGGCATATGTTTTCTATTCCTTCTCACTGTCCCACATATATCGGTATTGTTCACACGTAGGAAATCAGCGAGCATAGGGCTTGTATACCAGTTGTCTGTGTACAATATATGGCCCTTGCCAAGGTATGGTTCCATCATCCTGCGAACAACATCACCAGAAATGCCCAACATGCGCCTGGTATAGTCGAGTGTGTTTCTCCCGGTGTATACAATGACATCTAACACAAGACCTGTCTCACAGTCACACATAACAAAAAGTTTTATACCAAAGCGATTATGTTAGCTCGGTATATATTGCTTGAATGACAGGCATCCCTTGAATAGAATCAAGGACTCGTCAACAACAATGTTCTTGAAGGGATAAAAGTATGCACTGAATTTCTGCTTCAGATACATAAACACTTCCTGGATTTTGTATAGAAGGTCATTTCTGTTGGGCATATTCCTGTCTGAGAAGTGCAACATTCGTAGCAACAGAATGAATCTGTTGCAGGGAAGGAGGTCACGGAAGACAGGAGTACTGATAAAGTTGTCTGTGGACCAGTAGTTACGTATATTGTTCTTATAGGTATGTGGCATAAGCATGACAGTGGTAAGGAATAAATACATTTCAGCCACTGTTGTATCTTTCCACCTGCGCAGCCATGACGATTCCCCAACGTCTGCTGTGTTGTCCATGATATAGCGGTAATAATTATTCGTCTGGGTCACTATCATGTTCATTATAGGATCATCAAAGTATAACTGGAAAAAGTCTAACTCTGTAGACTCATTCATTATGGGACATTCTGCCACTTCCACTCACATAAAAATCAAAAGGCTGTGGCACGAATACACTTTGTGTCCAGTTCCACTTACGGTGCAGGGTGGACCTGTGGCATGGGGAAGCAGGAGGGGGGAACAGGAGTGGAGGCAGCACATGGCTGAGGGGGTGCTGGGCGGTCCTTCGTCTGTCCACCCACCGCCCCAAGTGGTCCAGGCACCGTGCCACCCACCACTACTTCCTCCATCCCCGCATATTCACCTTCATGATCACTATCACTATCAGTGGCTGGGGTTTTGGATTGTGACCTGCCATGACCCTTGGGGACTGCATATGGCACACTGCGTGAACGTAGGCCAAGATGCCTAAAAGTACGCTTCACAGGTGAATAATGAATATCGCTACCACTAGACAAATCCTCGAATGGCATAAAATCAATCTCATCGTCACTTACATCACTTTCACTATCACTAAAACACCGGGAAAATGATACGTAGTTTCCTCTTGTGTAGTTGCCTATGGGTAACACTCGCCACTCCAGAGGTGCTTGGCCCAGGGTCTTGCGTGGCCACACTGGCCACCCCAGAAGTGCTTGGCCTAGGGTCTGGTGTGGCCACACTGGCTACCCCAGAGGTGCTTGGCCCAGGGTCTGGTGTGGCCACACTGGCCACCCCAGAGGTGATAGGCTGAGGGTCATCTGGGTTATCGTCGATATTTTCATTAATTCCTTGATTATTAGTGGCCACATCGGTGTCAAATCCACTAATCTCACATTCTATATCACTTTCCTCGAATAGTAGAGTATTAATACGATGAGGCGTGAGTGAATCATGAGGATGTGCCATGATGTTGACCCAAGATGGAGCTGAATGTAACTAGTGCTACCATGCGGTACCCAGGCGTCCCCGATGTTTTTAACACGGCGCACACTGAGTGCGCAGACTCATTCTCTCATGTCTAGGCGACTCAGGCCTATTGCGCCAATTTTGAAGGAATAAAAAATAAAACGTATACGTACAGTGGTACCTCGACTTACGAGCAGCTCCCAACTCGAAACTCAAACAATTATGTAAGTGTATTTTTGTAGGTGCTTTTGTAAGTGATTTTTTGGGGGTCTGAAATGGATTAACCTAATTTTCATCATTTCTTATGGGAAAAAATTCCTTTGGTATCGGCACTTGAATAGCCGACTGGAACGAATTTTGCTCGTAAGTAGAGGTACCACTGTATATACGTTTGGGGCAATAGCGATAAGAATGTATATATATGTTTGGACCGTTTAAGGGTTAAATGTTCATTTAACCATTAAAATTAGTGCTTTATATTTATTTCTCATTGTTTTCTGTATGTAAAACTATAGTATTTATTCTTTAAAAAAATAAATTTTTTGTGAATATTTTTGGGTGGAACGGATTAATTGTATTTACATTACGTATTTCTTATGGGAAATACTGCTTCGACTTTCAGCTGCTTCGAGTTTAGGCCTAGCTCCTGGAACGGATTACGGCCGAAACTCGGGGTTCCACTGTAATATAAAAATGAGAAAAAAAGGTATATTGGCAACACTTCTGCAAGCGGCAGGATTCGATGTTGGTCAGGTGAGCATCCAGCGCCAACTTTGCGGTCTTAAATCTCGGTAAGTACTGGTCCTAAATTTTTTTTTTGGTCTTATAACACACAGAAAATTGTCCTCTTTAATTTAAAAAAAAAAAAAATTCTCAAAATATTCGGAGCGCTGCGTGAGTGAATGTAGATCTATGTTTGGACAGTTTAAGGGTTAATATAGGGTAAGAGGTGAGTATTTATTATAGAATGTTAGGTGTGGTAGCTCCCACACCAGCTACCACATGTACACAAAATATATGATAAACTTAAAGTGCCCCAGAGAGATTATTATTATTACCATCGACATACCTTGTTCACTGAGTTTAATCATTTCTAACAAATACCCTTAGATGCCATCATAAACAAGAGAACAAGTAAATGAGAAAGGAGAGAGATGCTGAGAATGTAAACAGACGAACATGTAAGGCAAGTCACTCAGTCAGATGAAACGCGCATTAATACCTGTCTACTTTTGGTTCATACAAGTACATTTGCATGAGTAGTTGAAGAATTAACCTCACAATACAAACACTTACATTATGTACAAGTTGTCTTCACGTGAGTGCAGTAGAATAAATAAATAGCAATGAGTGAAGGCACACGAAAGGAATAATTTTCTAGTTACCTCCAGTAATACCATAGTGAACACATTTCCTCTGGTGTTGGACTAGAGAAAATGGAATTCTTGCTGTCACTCCAACAAGCCGCCCATCTACCACATCTCATATTTGTCAAATTTATTCTACTGTGGGTGTATGTATCATGTTTGTTATGTAATGTGCTTCTTATATAATTTTGAAAAAATATTATATATGGATTAATGAAAATGTCTATATTAACGTAATATACGACATTTAATGTACCCCAGAGCAATTATTATTATGTATTAGTATTATTATTTTCATTATCCATTAGGACTTTTTATTGACCCAAGGAAAGCTTTCGACACAGTAAACCACGGCATCCTACTCTTATACCATTATGGTATAAGAGGTCATGCACTTGCATACAGTGGACCCCCGGTTTACGTACTGCTCCAAACTCGAACAATTATGTAAGTGTATTTTTGTATATGGAGGCAAAGAAGGGAATGTACGAAAGTATAGTGGTACCAACACTCTTATATGGGTGTGAAGCATGGGTTGCAAATGCTGCAGCGAGGAGGAGGCTGGAGGCAGTGGAGATGTCCTGTCTAAGGGCAATGTGTGGTGTAAATATTATGCAGAAAATTCGGAATGTGGAAATTAGGAGAAGGTGTGGAGTTATTAAAAGTATTTGTCAAAGGGCTGAAGAGGGGTTGTTGAGGTGGTTTGGTCATTTAGAGAGAATGGATCAAAGTAAAATGACTTGGAAAGCGTATAAATCTGTAGGGGAAGGAAGGCTGGGTAGGGGTCGTCCTAGAAAAGGTTGGAGGGAGGGGGTAAAGGAGGTTTTGTGGGCGAGGGGCTTGGACTTCCAGCAAGCATGTGTGAGCGTGTTAGATAGGAGTGAATGGAGACGAATGGTTTTTGGGACATGATGATCTGTTGGAGTGTGAGCAGGGTAACATTTTGTGAAGGGATTCAGGGAAACCAGTTAATTGATTTAGTTGGACTTGAGTCCTGGAAATGGGAAGTACAATGCCTGCACTTTAAAGGAGGGGTCTGGGATAGTGACAGCTGGGAGGGACTATTCTCAGCTGTCGTATCTGAGCGCCTCTGCAAAGACAGTAATTATGTATGAGTGTGGTCAAATTGTTGAATGATGATGAAAGTATTTTCTTTTTGGGGATTTTCTTTCTTTTTGGGTCACCCTGCCTCGGTGGGAGACGGCCGACTTGTTGAAGGAGGTTGAAGGTTCACCTCAATGGGTTTGAGAGTGATGTGGCTGGAGTGGTGGAGGAGAATAGGGATACCAGTAGTGAGGTGCAGTCTGCCACTCCCTGCGAGGAGGGTGAAGGGGGGGAGGAAGAAAAGGCTACCAGGAGTGAGGTGCAGTCCAGCACCTGCTACAAGTGGCGAGTGGTTCCCAGTAATGGCAGGAACATCAAAATAAGGAAAGTTAAGAAAGAAGATTTGAAGGTAGGAAATCGCTTCTCTGTTCTTCAGGATGAGTGTACTCCAGTGGCCAGTGAAGGTAAAGGTACTACTTCCCCTGCAAATAGAGGTAAGCGAATTCTTGTGGTAGGTGACTCACAGGTAAGATATATGGACCGTGCTTTCTGTAATACGAATAGGGAGGTGAGAGAGAGGGTGTGCTTCCCTGGAGCTGGTGTTGGAGACATAGTCAACAGGTTGGATAATATCATGTCAGGTAATGGGAACAAGCCCATTATCTGTCTCAGTGCTGGTGGAAATGATATTGGGAAGGGTAGGAGAGAAGAGCTGCTAGATAAGTACAGGTCAGCTATAGATCTAATTAAGTCTAAGGGAGGGGTCCCAATCATATGTAGCATCTTGCCTAGAAGGGGAGTGGGAAATGAATGGTTGTCTAGGGCAATTGGTGCAAATTGCTGGCTAGACAGATACTGCAAGGAACTTGCAATCCCATTCATTGACAACTGGGACAACTTTTATGGCAAACATGATATGTATGCAAGGGATGGGGTACATCTCTCTGGGACAGGGGTGGAAGCACTTGCCAACTCAATCGAGAGGTCCATTGCTGACATGCCTAGGATTTTAAACTGATAGAAGATAGAGGTATGGGTGTGTGTGGGAAACAGTCAGTTAGCAACACTAGGGCTGAAAACAGTAAGTGTATAAAAGAAATTCATCATAAAGTTACAAATAAGGACAATGGATCAGGTCAGCAAACAAAGGGAGACAGCAGAGGGAAACAAGAGACTAGCTCCCTTAAGGTTTACTATACTAATAGCAGGAGTGTAAGAAATAAGATAGATGAGCTAAGATTAATTGCAAGTGCAGGAAACATAGATATTATTGCTATAACAGAGACCTGGCTCAATCTGAAAGATAGAGAGTTGCCTTCTGAATGTCACATACAAGGCTATAAATTATTCCACACTGATAGGGTCAACAGGAAGGGTGGTGGAGTAGCGATGTATGTCAGAGACAATTTAAATTGTTGTGTTAGACAAGATATAAAATTAGAAGCGTCAGCCACTGAATCTGTTTGGTTACAGCTTCTTGAGGGCCGTGTAAAACTTATCTTGGGTGTGATTTACAGGCCCCAAATCTTGATAGGAGTGCAGTAAACTTCTATGGATGAAATTTGTAAGGCATCTACACATGAAAATGTTGTGCTAATGGGAGATTTCAACTTTAGACAAATTGACTGGAGCAATTTGACAGGAAATTTAGAGTCAAGTGACTTTCTTGATACGATTCAGGATTGTTTTTTGAAACAGTTGGTGACAGAACCAACTAGAGGAAATAACCTGCTAGACTTGGTTCTTGCCAGCAGGGAATCGCTAATTAATAATCTTGAGGTTAATGATGAGCTTGGGGAAAGTGATCACAAATCACTCAGTTTTAGTATATCATGGAATTACCCTAATAATGGCAATCAAGTCTCTGTCCCTGACTTCCGCCTGGCTGATTTCATAGGACTGAAAAATTACCTGGGTAGGTTGAACTGGAATGACCTGACAGTGGGTCAGGTAGGTGGTGATTGCCAATATGACGTTTTCCAGAGAATAGTTCTAGCTGCTCAGACAACTTATGTTCCTAATAGGGAAATCAGATCAAACAAAAATGATCCTAAATGGATGAACAGTAGATTAAAACATCTCATTGGTCAAAAGAGAGGCATATATAGGCGAATCAAAAGAGGAGAGGGGCAATTAAGTAATCAATATATTCAGTTAAAGAGAGAAATAAAAAGGGAATAAGAAAAGCAAAAAGAGACTATGAGGTTAAAGTTGCAAGAGAATCGAAGACTAACCCAAAAGGATTTTTTCAGGTATACAGAAGTAAGATTAGGGACAAGATAGGCCCACTCAAAAGTTACTCAGGTCAGCTCACCGTCAGTGATAAGGAAATGTGTAGAATGTTTAACACTTACTTCCTCTCAGTTTTTACACAGGAAGATACTAGCGATATTCCAGAAATAATAAATTATGTAGAACAGGACGATAGTAAACTATGCACGATTAGGGTCACAAGTGACATGGTCCTTAGACAAATAGATAAATTAAAACCTAACAAATCCCCAGGCCCTGATGAACTGTATGCAAGGGTTCTAAAGGAATGTAAAGAGGAGCTTAGCAAACCGTTGGCTAATCTTTTCAACATATCACTGCAAACTGGCATGGTGCCAGATAAGTGGAAAATGGCAAATGTAATACCTATTTTCAAAGCAGGTGACAGGTCCTTAGCTTCGAACTATAGACCAATAAGCCTAACCTCCATAGTGGGAAAATTTATGTAATCAATAATTGCCGAGGCAATTCGCAGCCATCTTGAAAAGCATAAATTAATCAACGAATCTCAGCACGGTTTTACAAAAGGGCGTTCCTGCCTTACAAATTTAATAACTTTTTTCACTAAGGTGTTTGAGGAGGTAGACCAGGGTAATGAATTTGATATTGTGTATATGGACTTCAGTAAGGCTTTTGATAGAGTCCCACATCAGAGACTATTGAGGAAAATTAAGGCACACGGAATAGGAGGAGAAATTTTTTCCTGGATAGAGGCATGGTTGACAAATAGGCAGCAGAGAGTTTGCATAAATGGAGAGAAATCAGAGTGGGGAAGCGTCACAAGCGGTGTTCCACAGGGGTCGGTATTGGGCCCCTTGTTGTTCACAATCTACATAAACGACATAGATGAGGGAATAAATAGCGACATAAGCAAGTTTGCCGATGACACCAAAATAGGCCGTCCAATTCATTCAAATGAGGACATTAGAGCACTCCAGGAAGATTTGAATAGACTGATGCAGTGGTCGGAGAAGTGGCAGATGCAGTTTAATAAATATTGGACAGGACAATAACCATGCCACATATAAACTAAATAATGTAGATCTTAATACTACTGATTGCGAAAAGGATTTAGGAGTTCTGGTTAGCAGTAATCTAAAACCAAGACAGCAGTGCATAAGTGTTCGCAATAAAGCGAACAGAATCCTTGGCTTCATATCAAGAAGCATAAATAATAGGAGTCCTCAGGTTGTTCTTCAACTCTATATATCCTTGGTTAGGCCTCATCTAGATTATGCTGCACAGTTTTGGTCACCGTATTACAGAATGGATATAAATGCTCTGGAAAACGTACAAAGGAGGATGACTAAGTTGATCCCATGTATCAGAAATCTTGCCTATGAGGAAAGACTGAGGGCCCTGAATCTGCACTCTCTAGAAAGGCGTAGAATTAGGGGGGATATGATTGAGGTGTATAAATGGAAAACAGGAATAAATAAAGGGGATGTAAATAGCGTGCTAAAAATATCTAGTATTGACAGGACTCGCAGCAATGGCTTTAAGTTGGATAAATTCAGATTCAGGAAGGATATAGGAAAGCATTGGTTTGGTAATAGAGTTGTCGATGAGTGGAACAAACTCCCGAGTACAGTTATAGAGGCTAAAACGTTGTGTAGTTTTAAAAATAGGCTAGATAAATATATGAGTGGGTGCGGGTGGGTGTGAGTTGGTTTTGATTAGTTTGTACTACTAGGTCAGATGCCGTGCTCCTTCCTTAAGTGAATGTAACCTGACCTGGATGGGTCGGAGCATTGGCTTAAGCTGGTGGGAGACTTGGACCTGCCTCGCATGGGCCAGTAGGCCTGCTGCAGTGTTCCTTCTTTCTTATGTTCTTATGTTCTTATGACACGACTTATGTTATCTCCCACCCAAATCTTGCCACGCTCAACACCACTGTTAATGATGAATTACTAAAAATATCTACATGGATGACAGCCAATAAACTTACACTCAACACTGATAGGACCTTCTATATTATGTTTGGAAACAGAGCAGGTGATGCACAATTAAACATTAAGATAAACAACACTCTTATTGCTAAACATAATGAGGGCAAATTCCTGGGCCTACACCTCGACAGCAACCTGAAATTCAGCACTCATATCCAACACATAACAAAAAAAAGTATCCAAAACTGTTGGGATCCTCTCTAAGATACTACGTACCACAATCAGCCCTACTCACACTATACTATTCACTCATCTATCCCTACCTCACATATGCCATTTGTGCTTGGGGATCAACAGCAATTACCCACCTAAAGCCAATAATAACCCAACAAAAAGCTGCAGTAAGAATTATCACGCAATCCAATGCTAGACAACACTCCCCCCCCCACTCTTCAAAGACCTAAACTTACTCAATGTTTAGAACATCCACACTTACTACTCTGCAATCTACATCTACAGAACCATAAATTCCAATATTAACCCTGAACTAAAACACTTTCTTGATAGTTGTGACAGGACCCATAGACATAATACCAGACGCAAACATCTCTTTGACATTCCCTGGGTCCGGCTAAATCTATACAAAAATTCAATGTACATAAAAGGGTCTAAAGTCTGGAACTCCCTGCCTGAAAACTCTAGAACTGCAGACAACCACCATTTTCAAAAGCACCGTTAAAAAACATCTTATCTCCCTTACACACCCCACCAGTAGCTAACCACATAAAAACTACTTTATCTTGCACATATCCAAAGCAAAATACACTTATTGATATCTGTGACTCCCCTTAATTTACACATGACTGTAAACAAAATTTTGAATACAGCTATTGCTTCATAATTCTAAAGATAGTAATAAGTTTGCCTAAGACACTCCAATATAGAAACTGTATCATGCCAAAACGACACCATTTCCATTAATAGATAAACTAATTGTTAAGTTCTTAAATATTTTGAACTACAGTGGACCCCTGGATTACGATATTAATCCATTCCAAAGGGCTTATCGCAAACCGATTTTAACTTAATCCGAATCTATTTTCCCCATAAGAAATAATGGAAATTCAATTAATCCGTTTGAGACACCCAAAAGTATTAAAATAAATATTGTTTCCACATTAAATTACACAGAAAAGAATGAGATATAAAGTACATAAAACAGTAATAACTTGACACTTACCTTTATTGAAGAGTTGTTGATGTGTGGAAGATGGGAGGAAGGGAGAGGAAGGAGTAGTTGCTAGTGTTTGGAAGGGGAATCCCCTTCCATTAACACTTCAGGTACCAAGTCCTCTTCCTGGGTTACTTCCCTTCTTTGTTTTTTAATGCCACTAGGACCAGCTTGAGAGTCACTGGACCCCTGTTGCTCAAAAAAGTGTTCCAGAGAGTTCTGTTTCTGGCGAATGTTTGGAATTGTGCCAGCAACAGGGGTGTGTTTGTGGACAGGACAAGATAGTCCTTCAAAATGACACTAATATACATAAACTCTATGGCTTATTTATCTATCACAATTCATCTAATATGACATAATAAACAATATTAATAACATAAAAACAAGACATATACTCTAGAATGAATAAAATATCATTATGAATCTGAGGACTGGTGTTGTGGTGATTTTGTTGTTGGGTGTATGAGGGCCACTGAAAGATACGCCTTCAATAGTGATGGCCGCCAGACACATGGCAGTGTTGTCAGTTGCCCTATACCTCAAACAACAATGGAGGAGTTAAGTTTCGTGTCATCATTTTTCTATCGATTAATGGCTTAATTTACTTGCTACACTGTTAATGCTACACTTTATCGCTGGCTGGCACTATAGCCTTTATCAACTCCTGCTGCTTTAGTATCATAACATATCGTAGAATCACTGAATCACTTAAGAAGACACATTCTCCCCTCTCAGCCCTTTACCATAGAGCTGGCACTAGGAGCTTTTTTTGGGCCCATGGTGGCTTATTTAGCAGTTGCAAGCACTAAAAACAATGGAATAATGACAAAATGTATGGTATGAATGCGTGGGTGGCACTCACTCGCTGGTAAACAATGGCACACTGACTCTGGATGGAGAGTTGTGCCGTGTACGCGTCCAAGACGAATAGCGTTTTCCGAGTGGATCATCGTTTACCGAACAATTATTTTTACGGAAAAATGTATCGTCTTCCGAATTTAGCATTATCAAATGCCATCGTAATCCGGGGGTCCACTGTAAATCTATACAGGAAAAGGGGTTACTAGCTCATTGTTCCCGGCATTTTAGTTGAATTTTACAACACGCATAGCTTACGGAGGAAAGATTCTTATTCCACTTCCCCATGGATATGAAAGGAAAAGCAATAAGAACAAGAACTATTAAGATAAAATCAAAGAAAACTCAGATGACTGTGTATACATAAACGTGTACATGTATGTTAAGTGTGACCTAAGTGTAAGTAGAAGTAGCAAGATGTACCTGAAATCTTGCATGTTCATGAGACAGAAAAAAGACACCAGCAATCCTACCATCATGTAAAACAAATACACAGGCTTTCGTTTCACACTCACTTGGCAGGACGGTAGTGGTGTGTGGGTCATATCTAGACCCAAATTTACTGCTGTGAGCGGTAAATTTGGGTCTAGATATGAGAGAATTGGTCAATGTGGTAAGCATGTACCATATAAAAAAATCCTGCAGCACGCAGTGCATGAGGAAAAAAAATGTGACTGTGTTTTTAGTTTAAAACAGCGACTTTGTGGTGTATTTTCATGTGGTTTTTATGGTTTTATTCATGATTTTTTGGTCTCATTTGATAGAATGAAAGATATAGAAATAGAGATAATTTTGATTGGTTTTAGGACTGAAAATAGCTTGAAACTGAGCTCAAAGTAGCAGAAATGTTTGATTTTTGACGATGTTCAAGAGTAAATAAATCACATCAGGCATCCAATACACAAACTGGTGGTCTAATATGCATTCACGAATGCGCTGATATTATTTATATGATTATTACAATATTTCATAACAGTAAATCTTCTGTTTTTTGGTGTGAATAAAAATTCTTTGTGTAAATAAAGAATCAAAATGGAATTCATGTGTAAAGCCTGGATCACTATGCTTTAGAGCGGGTAGGGGATGTGTAGATCAAGTGTTTACATTGAAGAATATATGTGAACAGTATTTAGATAAAGATAGGGAACTTTTCATTGCATTTATGGATTTAGAAAAGGCATATGATAGAGTGAATAGGGGAGCAATGTGGTAAATGTTGCAAGTGTATGGAATAGGTAGTAAGTTACTGAATGCTGTAAAGAGTTTTTATGAGGATAGTGAGGCTCAGGTTAAGGTGTGTAGGAGAGAGGGAGATTACTTCCCAGTAAAAGTAGGTCTTAGACAGGAATGTGTAATGTCACCATGGTTGTTTAATATATTTATAGATGGGGTTGTAAAAGAAGTAAATGCTAGGGTGTTGGGGAGAGGGGTGGGATTAAATTATGGGGAATCAAATGCAAAATGGGAGTTGACACAGTTACTTTTTGCTGATGATGCTGTGCTTATGGGAGATTCTAAAGAAAAGTTGCAAAGATTAGTGGACGAATTTGGGAGGGTGTGTAAACCTAGAAAGTTGAAAGTGAACATAGATAAGAGTAAGGTGATGACGGTATCAAACGATTTAAATAAAGAAAAATTGGATATCATATTGGAGAGAGGGTTAATGGAAGAAGTGAATGTTTTTAGATATTTGATAGTTGACTTGTCAACGGATGGGTTTATGAAGGATGAGGTTAACCATAGAATTGATGAAGGAAAAAAGGTGAGTGGTGAGTTGAGGAATCTGTGGAGACAAAAAACGTTATCCATGGAGGCAAATGTAGGAAAATGTAGGAGGGAATGTAGGAAAGTATAGTTATTTTTTTTTTTTCAACAAGTCGGCCGTCTCCCACCGAGGCAGGGTGACCCAAAAAGAAAGAAAATCCCCAAAAAGAAAATACTTTCATCATCATTCAACACTTTCACCACACTCATACATAATCACTGTCTTTGCAGAGGCGCTCAGATACGACAACCGAGAATAGTCCCTCCCAGCTGTCACTATTCCAGACCCCTCCTTTAAAGTGCAGGCATTGTACTTCCCATTTCCAGGACTCAAGTCCAACTAAATCAATTAACTGGTTTCCCTGAATCCCTTCACAAAATGTTACCCTGCTCACACTCCAACAGCTCGTCAGGTCCCAAAAGCCATTTGTCTCCATTCACTCCTATCTAACACACTCACACATGCTTGCTGGAAGTCCAAGCCCCTCGCCCACAAAACCTCCTTTACCCCCTCCCTCCAAGTGGAATAAGAATCTTTCCTCCGTAAGCCATGCGTGTTGTAAAAGTCAACTAAAATGCCGGGAACAATGGGCTAGTAACCCCTTTTCCTGTGTAGATTTACTAAAAAGAAAAAGAAGAAAGTATAGTGGTACCAACACTTATATGGGTGTGAAGCTTGGGTTGTAAATGCTGCAGCGAGGAGGAGGCTGTCCTGTCTAAGGGCAATGTGTGGTGTAAATATTATGCAGAAAATTCGGAGTGTGGAAATTAGGAGGTGTGTAGTTACTAAAAGTATTTGTCAGAGGGCTGAAGAGGAGTTGTTGAGGTGGTTTGGTCATTTAGAGAGAGTGGATCAAAGTAAAATGACTTGGAGGGCGTATAAATCTGTAGGGGAAGGAAGGCGGGGTAGGGGTCGTCCTTGAAAAGGTTGGAGGGAGGGGGTAAAGGAGGTTTTGTGGGCGTGGGGCTTGGACTTCCAGCAAGCATTTGTGAGCGTGTCAGATAGGAGTGAATGGAGACGAATGGTTTTTGGGACCTGAGGAGCTGTTGGAGTGTGAGTAGGGTAATATCTTGTGAAGGAATTCAGGAAAACCAGTTAATTGATTTAGTTGGACTTGAGTCCTGGAAATGGGAAGTACAATGCCTGCACTTTAAAGGAGGGGATTGAGATATTGGCTGTTTGGAGGGATTTTCTGAATTGTCGTATCTTAGCGTTTCTGCAAAGACAAGTGATTATGTGTGAGCGAGGTGAAAGTGTTGAATGATGATGAAAGTATTGTCTTTTGGGGATTTTCTTTCTTTTTGGGTCACCCTGCCTCGGTGGGAGACGGCTGACGTGTTGAAAAAAAAAGAAAAAAAAAAAAGAAAAAAGAAAAATGTACAATTCATCACATTCTACTAAGAAGGGAGGGAGATACTTTGAGGAAGTCATAATTTGTCAGTTCTGTTTATTTGTAATGACTATGCAAGATGTAATATGATAGAAATTTAAATAGAAAGCCTTATATGTACTGTAATAATATATGTTTGTGTAGCACCACCATCTCCTCCCTCCCCTCTATCCCTTCCTCTCAGAAGATATTCTCAGCATGAGCCAAAAGGTCTCCTGCTATCTGCCTTTTAAAAGAAAATGAACCTAAATCTGAAACCAATTTCAAAATGGGCATAATTTTCAATTGTTCCTGTTTCATAAAATGTTTAAGAAACAAGTTGAAAGGTAAAGGATGATCCAAGCTTACTTCAAGTTGTCTGCATCTTGCCTCAGCAGCAGACCCTGAACTTGTTCCTACTGAAGCTGCTGCCGCCACTGCTGCTGTTGTTTCAAGTTGTGTCTGAAGCTGTTTAATGTGAATCTCAGTGTCCTTCAACCTTTGTTTTAGAGATATGTTTTCCTGTTCAAGCTTCATGTTCACATTTACATCTTTATCTCTTTGTTCATCTGAGTTCTGTAAAGACATATGTAATATATTAACAGTTTTAAAAATATAATTATGTAACTGCTGTATTATATAAACTAACAACACTTACAGGGATACAGAAAGGTAAATAATTTATAACTAAAATTATTGCCTTGAAATTTACATGTTCAATGAACACTCATGTACAGTAATATAATTAACAATACAAATACAATGGTACCCAGAGTTTCAGCCATAATTTCTTCCAGAAGGCTGTTCGAGTGCCGTTACCGAACGAATTTGTTCCCATAAGGAATACGTAATGTAAATTAGATTAGTCCATTTCAGACCCCCAAAAATACACTTACATAATTGTTCGAGTTAGGAGCTGTACGAAACTCAGGGTACCACTATATACAGTGGACCCTTGAATTTCGTGAGTCTCAATTTTCGTGAATTTCAATTATCGGCAACTTTTTTCATCAAAATAGCCTCAATTTTCGTGATCTGCCTCAGAATTCGGTGGTCATACGAAACGTGTCCCAGCGGCCATGCGCACACAAAGGCTCCTACACACCATTCAGAGTCAGTCTGGCATTGTATCTCGACAAGTGACCATCACCCCACACGTTCATACGATACATTTCATAATAATCCATTGTTTTTTGTGCTTGCAACTGCTAAATAAGCCACCATGAGCCCAAAGAAAGCTCTTAGTGCCAGCCTTTGGTAAAGAAGGTGAGAAACACAATAGAATTAAAGAAAGAAATCACAGAAAAATATGAAAGTGGAGTGCGTGTGGCCGACCTCGGCAGGATGTACGGGAAGCCCCATTCAACGATCACTTCCATCGTGGCGAAGAAAAAGGAAATCACGGAAGCTGATGTTGTGAAAGGGATAAATATGCTAACGAAAAAGAGATCGCAAATAATCGACAATGTTGAGAAGTTGTTGTTGGTGTGGATCAACCAAAAAACAGTTAGCAGGAGATAGTGTTATGCAGTAGATAATTTGCAAAAAGGCAAGGCAGTTGCATGCTGATCTCATAAAGAAAATGCCTAGAACGAGTGCTGATGTTAGTAAATTTATGGCCAGCAAAGGCTGGTTCGAAAATTTCAAAAGCGAAGTGGCATACACAGTATTGTAAGGCATGGTGAGGCTGAAGTTCAGACAAACATGCGGCTGAAAAATTTGTGCATGAATTCAAGGTGTACGTAGAGGATGAAGGATTCCTTCCCCATCAAGTGTTCAATTGTGACAAAACAGGCCTCTTTTGGAAGAAAATGCCAAAGAGGACCTACATCACACAGGAGGAAAAGGCACTGCCAGGACACAAGCCTATGAAAGACAGGCTAACTCTCTTGTTCGGTGGTAATGCTAGTGGGGATTTCAAAGCGAAGCCTTTCTGGTGTATCACTCTGAAAATTCCAGTGTGTTCAAGAAAAACAGTGTCGCCAAGAGTAAATTGTGTGTGATGTGGAAGGCTAACAATATGGCATGGGTCACGAGGGAAATTTTCCTTGATTGGTTCAATGAAGTGTTTGGCCCGAGTGTGAAGAAATACCTCCTGGAAAATAAATTGCCACTGCCACTTAAGTGCCTCCTGGTAATGGACAATGCTCCTGCTCATCCTCCAGACTTGGATGATCAATTGGTGGAGTTTAGCTTCATCACAGTGAAGTTCTTGCCCCTAATACCACTCCTCTCATCCAGCCCATGGACCAGCAGATCATTTCAAACTTCAAATAACTCTACACCAAAGCAATGTTTCAAAGGTGCTTTGATGTGACCTCAGACACTGAATTGACCCTAAGAGAGTTCTGGAAAGATCACTTCAATATCCTCAATTGCATAACTCTTATAGATAAGGCTTGGCAGGGCGTGACTTCCAGGACTTTGAACTCTGCTTGGAGAAAATTGTGGCCCGATTGTGTCCTCGACAAAGATTTTGAAGGATTTGAGGATGACCCTGACAACCCTATGCCTGTTGTGGAATCTACTGTGGCTTTGGGAAAGTCCATGGGGTTGGATGTGAGTGGCCAGGATGTGGAAGAGTTGGTGGAGGACCACAGTGAAGAGCTAACCACTGAAGAGTTGCAAGAGCTTCATCTGAGGAAATTGCTTCACAGGAGGAGGAAGCGAGATGGAAGAAGGTGCCTTCTTCAGAGATTAAGGAGATTTGTGCAATGTGGAGTAGGGTGCAAACACTTGTGGAGGAACAACACCCTAACAAAGCTGTTGCAGGCCGTGTCTGCGACATGTTCAATGACAATGCCTTGTCCCATTTTAGGCAAATTTTAAAGACGCCAGAAACAGAGCTCTCTGGAACAATTTTTTGAGCGACAGGGGTCCAGTGACTCTCAAGCTGGTCCTAGTGGCATTAAAAAACAAAGAAGGGAAGTAAAACTGGATAAGGACTTGGTACCTTAAGTCTTTATGGAAGGGGATTACCCTTTCAAACAATAGTAACTTCTCCATCCTTTTCCCTCCTCCCGTCTTCCATACACCAACAAGAGTCTTCAATAAAGGTAAGTGTGATGTTATTATTGCTTTATATTGATTTCTCATTCTTTTCTGTATGTAAATCCATATTTAATCTATAAAAAAAAATATTTTTTGTTAATACTTTTGGGTGTCTGGAACAGATTAATTTTATTTACATTACAGTGGACCCCCGGTTTACATACTGCTCCAAACTCTAACAATTATGTAAGTGTAATTTTGTAAGTGCTTTTGTAAGTGTATTTTTGGGGGTCTAAAAGGACTAATCTAATTTACATTATTCCTTATGGGAACAAATTTGTTTGGTAACGGCACTTGAAAAGCATTCTGGAATGAATTAATTACGTAAACCGGGGGTCCACTGTATTTCTTACGGGGAAAATGGTTTCGATTTTCGTGAATAGACTCTCTGTAACGGATTAATCATGAAATTCAAGGGTCCACTGTACTCTACATATTTGAGGTCGCACTAAGTCTGCTTATACTGAAATAAATGCTTGTAAAAATGGGTGAAAAGTAAGTGCACAAGCCAAAGAAAAAAGAAGGGAAAGAAGGTGGATTAGACAGTAAGCAAAAACAAAAGTAAGAGAACCATGTAAATATATCTATGACGTTTCCATTCCAATGCCTCCCAAAAAAAGCAAACAACCGAGTACTCATATAATCAAATGCAGAAACACAAAAAAACAATAGCAATAAAAATCGTTTTACATATTTCTTCCTCGACAGGTTTATTGTCAACGCAGACCAATTGCTCTCTTACCTCTTTTCCTTTATCAATGACTCCATTAGATTTTTCATTGGCATTTGTCAGTGTTGAGTTTTGTGATTCTTTAAGCTGCTGTATCTCAGAATCCTTATTATAAAGAACTAATTGCAGATCTTCCAATTGTTTACGTAAATTCTCCATTTCAGGGTTGGGGAGCGAGTCAAAGAAATTGGCTGCATTCTGGGCGTCAAAATGGTTGTTCAACTGTAACAAAAAACTATGGTGATTAATCTTAATTAATAACCTCTGATACATCATAACATAGCCTCCAATACATCATAAAAACCCTCCAATTAAATAAAAACTCAATACATGAACAATAACCTCTCATACATAATTGTAATCATTTATTTTCATAAAGATACAAATAAGTCACAAAGATATTTTAAATGGAAAAGCCCACAGTTGTGCAAAGCTTTTTGGAAGACTTAAAACAGGAGTAATACTTTAACCCTTTGAGAGTCCAGAGGCCAAATCTCAAGAGTGACAGCCAGGGTCCAAGAATTTACAAAAAAATTTTTTTTTTTTATTTTTTCTTATGAAATGGTAGAGAATCTTTTTCTGAAGGTAATAAAACAAAAAAATACGAAATTTGATGGAAAATTGACAATTACGCTCTTGCAAATTTTGCTGCATCAGCAATATTTACGCATCGGCGATTTTACTGACTTTCACTCCCATTTTTGGCCAATTACATTATTCCAGTCGACCAAATTCTTAGCTATTTTGCTAGTATTACTTCCATTTTATCGATTGAGCACAAGAAATCGCCCAGTCAACTGTTTCAACTATCCAATAAAGTGATCGGAAATTGGTAATTTGGCCAATTTAACACAAAGTTCAAAATATTCCACTTTCAAAATAGGGTCCAGAATAAACAATGCAGGCATTCCTGGCACTAAACTAACATTTCCTCTGTTCATTAGTTACGTTTTCAGGCTTTACAAATGAATTCCATTTCAATTTTTTATTCACATAATGAATTTTTATTCACACCAAAAAATAGAAGATTTACTTTTATGCAATATTGTAATAATTGTATAAATAATATCAGCACATTTGTGAACGTATATTAGACCCACCAGCTGATGCATATTAGATGTGTGACATCATTAATTTACTCTTGAACATTGGCAAAAATTGAACATTTCTGCTACTTTGAGTTCAGTTTCAAGCCATTTTCAATACTAAAACCAATCAAAATCCTCTCTATTTCTGTAACATATCTTCCATTCTATCAAATGAGACCAAGAAATCGCAAATACAACTGTAAAAAACATACAAAAAACACTGCAAAGTCACTGTTTTAATCCAAAATTACGGTTGCAGTTTTTTTCTCATTATGCACTGCATGCTGCAGGATTTGTTTTATGTGGTGCACACTTACCACACAGATATATTCTCTCATATCTAGGCTCAAATTTACCGCTCACAGCTTATCTGAGTGAGCTGAGCTCATGGCGTAGAACTACGGTTTGGACCCTGGCTTCAAAGCCGTACAACTACAGAACGGACCCTCAAAGGGTTAATTATATAGAACATACGCACATGCACACATACACACACATGTACAGTGGACCCCTGGTGTTCGTCCTGCTCCAAACTCGCCTTTTTATGTAAGTGTATTTTTTTTAAATGCTTTTGTAAGTGTATTTTTGGGGGTCTAAAAGGACTAGTCTACTTTACATTATTCCTTATGGGAATAAATCCGTTTTGTAATGGCACTTGAACAGCATTCTGGAACGAAAAAAATCACGAAAACCGGGGGTCCACTGTACATACATACGTCATTAACAGAACTGCGGCTTGGCCAGGACTCAATCCTGCGTTTCCATGCCCAGCCCTGGGTATGGAAACCACCATCCTTAACCCTTAGACTGTTTCTGTCATATATATACATCTTATGAATCAGTGTTTTTGACGTATTAATACACCAAAATTCTAGCAGCTTCAAATCAAGCAGGAGAAAGCTGGTAGGCCCACATGTGAAAGAATGGGTCTGTGTGGTCAGTGTACACAGTATAAAAAAAATCCTGCAGCATGCAGTGCATAGTGAGAAAGAAAAAACTCTGATCGTATTTCTGGATTAAAACGCCGACTTTGAGGTGTATTTTCGTATAGTATTTATGGTTGTATTCTCGTTTTCTAGGTCTCACTTGATAGAATGGAATACATATTACAGAAATAGAGATGATTTTGATTGGTTTCAGGATGAAAAAGACCTTGAAATTGAGCTCAAATAGCGGAAATGTTCGATTTTTGTCGATGTTCAAGAGTAAACAAATGAACATTGTCCAATAAGTGTCCAACTAGCCATTCTAATATGCAGTCACGAATGGGTTGACATCATTTCTACAATTATTACAATAATGCAGTAGTCTGCATAACAGTAAGTCTTCTATTTTTTGTGTGAATAAAAATTCAAAATAGAAAGCAAGAGTAATATAAAAGGGGCCTGGAGATGTGACTGATGAACAGAGAAAATGTTATTTTAGAGCCAGGAATGTCTGCATTGTTCATTCTGGACCCTATTTTGAAATTGGCATCTTTTTTTAATTTGCGTGAAATTGGCCAAATTGCCAATTTCTGACCACTTTATTGGGTAGTTGAAATCGGTAAATGGGCGGTTTCTTGTACTCAATCGATAGAACAAATGTAGTTCTAAAGAAATAGCTATGAGTTTGGTTGACTGGAATTGGAATTGGCCAAAAATAGAACTCAAAGTGGGCGAAATCGCCGATGCATAAATATTGCAGAGATCGCTAACTTCGCGAGAGCGTAATTCCATAAGTTTTCCATCAAAATTCATACTTTTGGTGTCATTACCACCGGGAAAAGATTCTCTATCATTTCATAAGAAATTTTTTTTTTCCCAAATATTTTGCGACACAGAGAGACACTTTAGGATTTGGGGTCGCGACAGTCAAAGGGTTAAACACCAGGCACTCAGCAGTACTGAGCATGTTATCCTGGTGCGAGGACATTCGTGGTCGTGGAGCCTCAGAGACTAATTTCAACTTCATCCTGTTTGGTGTACCAGCCTTCATGAGCAGTCTATATATAAATGAAATCATGAAACAAGTGATTTTGAATCATTAACAGAACTGCGGCTTGGCAAGGACTCGATCCTGCATTCCCGTGCCCAGCCCTGTGTGAAATGAACAAAGTACGCATCCCTCTATCCACTGGACCAGAATATGTGTGTGTATGAATACGTGCGGGCTCACATACATAAGAACATAAGAAAGAAGGAACACTGCAGCAGGCTTACCGGCTTATGCGAGGCAGGTCCATGCCACCCCCCGGCTTAGAACAATGATCCACCTAGTCAGGTCACATCCACTTAAGGAAGGGGCACGGCATCAGACCCACTAGCACAAGCTAGTCAGGTCCAGCTCACACCCACCCACACCCACTCATGTATTTATCTAACCTATTTTTAAAACTACACAACGTTTTAGCTTCTATGACAGTACTCGGGAGTTTGTTCCACTCATCCCCAACTCTATTACCAAACCAGTGCTTTGCTATATCCTTCCTGAATCTGAATTTTTCCAACTTAAAACCATTGCTGCGAGTCCTGTCTTGGCTAGATATTTTTAGCATGCTATTTACATCCCCTTTATTTATTCCTGTTTTCCATTTATACACCTCAATCATATCCCCCCTAATTTTACGCCTTTCTAGAGAGTGAAGATTAAGGGCCCTCAGTCTATCCTCTGATACATGGGATCAACTTTGTCATCCTCCTTTGTATGTTTTCCAATGCATTTATATTCATTCTGTAATACGGTGACCAAAACTGTGCAGCATAATCTAAATGAGGCCTAACCAAAGATATATAGAGTTGAAGAACAACCTGAGGACTTCTGTTATTTATACTTCTTGATATGAAGCCAAGGATTCTGTTAGCTTTATTGCGAACACTTATGCACTGTTGTCTTGGTTTCAGATTACTGCTAACCAGAACTCCTAAATCCTTTCCGTAATCAGTAATGTTAAGATCTACATTATTTAGTTTATATGTCGCATGGTTATATTCCTGTCCAACATTTAGAACTTTGCATTTATCTATAGTAATAAACTGCATCTGCTACTTCTCTGACCACTGCATCAGTCTATTCAAATCATCCTGAAGTGCTCTAATGTCCTTATTAGAATGAACTGGACGGCCTATTTTGGTGTCATCAGCAAATTTGCTTATGTCGCTATTTATTCCCTCATCTATGTCATTTATGTAAATTGTGAACAACAAGGGGCCCAACACTGACCCCTGTGGAACACCGCTTGTGACGTGCCCCCATTCTGATTTCTCCTCATTTATGCAAACTCTCTGCTGCCTATTTGTCAACCATGCCTCTACCCAGGAAAAAAATTCTCCTATTCCATGTGCCTTAAGTTTCCTCAATAGCCTCTGATGTGGAACTATCAAAAGTCTTACTGAAGTCCATATACACAATATCATATTCAATACCATGATCTACCTCCTCAAATACCTTAGTGAAAAAAGTTAGTAAATTTGTAAGACAGGAATGCTCCGTTGTAAAACCGTGTTGAGATTCATTAATCAATATATGCCTTTCAAGATGGCTACAAATTGCCTTGGCAATTATTAATTCCATAAATTTTCCCAGTATGGAGGTAAGGCTTATTGGTGTATAGTTTGAAGCTGAGGACCTGTCACCTGCCTTGTAAATAGGAATTACATTTGGCATTTTCCACTTGTCTGGCACTATGCCAGTTTGTAGTAATATATTGAAAAGATTAGCCAAAGATTTGCTAAGTTTCTCTTTACATTCCTTTAAAACCCTTGCAAACAGTTCATCAGGGCCTGGGGATTTGTTAGGTTTTACATGTGCATGGTATAAGAGGACACTCCCTCAACTACCTAAAATCATACTTTAGCAACAGAAACCAATATGTGTACACAAATGGAGCTAGCTCCACCGCGCAAACTATTACCGTAGGTGTCCCACAGGGAAGTGTTCTTGGCCCACTACTCTTTCTCATTTACATTAACGACCTACCAAATGCATCTCAACTACTCAAACCCATACTTTTTGCAGATGACACTACATACGTTATCTCGCACCCTAGCCCAGACATACTAGCCAACACTGCAAATACTGAATTGCAGAAAATATCTACCTGGATGATGACCAACAAACTTACTCTCAATATTGATAAAACATATTTTATCCAGTTTGGGAACAGAGCTACAAACGCACCACTTAACATAATGATAAACGGGTCCCCTATCGCAAAACTCACAGAGGGAAAATTCTTAGGAATCCATCTTGACAGTGGCCTCAAATTTCAGACACATATACAACAAATTTCCAAGAAAGTCTCAAAGACTGTGGGAATACTATCCAAGATACGGTACTATGTTCCACTAGACACAGATCACTCCTCGATGTTCCCCGTGTCCATCTAACACTATGTAAAAACTCAATGCATATAAAAGGCACGAAAATTTGGAATTCATTACCTGTCATTGCCAAAGAAACCCTGCCTGTATCCCAATTCAAAACGATGCTAAAAAATCACCTTCTCACCCAAAGCTAAATGCTCAATATCAAACATTCTCAACAAAGTAGAATAATCACTTAATGTAAAAACCTGACTAATCACTTAAATGTAAAAACCTGTTATGAATAATACATACTAAGCTAACTATTACCATAACATTTACATTATAATGACCACGTAAACTGTAACTGCAATGCAACTAATTGTTTTAAATTGTTATCTCACTTAATTAGTTGCATTGCTACAATTAATTGATATGTTCAACTTATATTCAAACTTTATAACTTAGATATGCAATTATACTAATTTTATAAATTGTCAACCATAACTTTTTACCATGTAGTCTAGAATAAAGTAGTCTTAAGAATGCCCGCAATGCACAGCATATTAGGGGCTTTTGGCATGTACATCTCATTAAGAAATATATCTTGTCTACCATGTATCATTGTACCATGTCTCAATAAAGTATTATTATTATTATTATTATGCCAGAGTATATTGTTAACAAGACTCACACAGGTGTGAAGCAGGGGTTTTAAATGTTGCAGCAAGGAGGAGGAGGAGGCTGGAGGCAGTGAAGATGTCATGTCTGAGGACAATGTGTGTGGTGTGAATGTTAGGCAGAGACTTCGTAGTTTGGAGATTAGGAGGAGGGGCAGGGTTACTAAAAGTATTATCCAGAGGGCTGAGAGGGGTTATTGAGGTGGTTTAGACACTTAGAGAGGATAGAGCAAAAAAGGATGACTTGGAGGGTGTATAGATCTGTAGTGAAGGGATGGTGGGGTAGGGGTCATTCCAGGAAAGGCTAGAGGGAGGGGGGTAAAGGAGGTTTTGTATTTGAGGGGCTTGGACATTTAATAGGCATCAGTGAACTTTAGATAGGAGTGGAGGCAAGTAGTTTTCATGAATTGACGTGCTATTGGGGTGTGAGCAAGGTAATATTTATGAAGGGATTCAGGAAAACTAGTTAGCAAGACTTGAGTTCTGGAGGTGGGAAGTAAAGTGCTTACACTCTGAAGGAGTGGGGATATTGCAGTTTGGAGGGGCATCTGAGCTGTAATGTCAGCACACCCCTGGTAAGATGGTGATGGATAAAGTGATGTTGAAAATCTTTCTCTACTTTGGCTAAGTTTTATGCTTTCAAAGAGGGGATAGATTACAATCTTGGCTTGTCAGTTAGCAGTTTAAGAACAATAATACGAAAAGAACTTCAACTGAATTTTATTGACTTAAGACTCAGGGAGTTTGACACCAGTCAGTCCATCTATCATCATTCTATCATGCAGGAGGAGCCACATGTCTATGGTGCATCCAACAAAATAAGCAGACTCTTGGATGTCACTACCGCCCGCCTCCGGCTGGGTTACAAGTATCTTTGGCAGGTTAAATCACCACCACCAGATGTAGACCAAACAAGATGTAAACTTTGCCAGTTGGATTATTGTCACACCCTGCGTCATTATGTACTGGAGTGCGATAAAATTAATGAATTCAGAGACTACTCATTCAGAAATGTTCAAGATATGTCAAAGTATTTTATCCACAGTGGTATATTACAGACCATTCTGGAAAAATACCCTGACTTTGCTCCCTGTAAATAAAGCATTGACACGTGTGTGTGTGTGTGTATGTACATGTGTGTATGTGTATGTGTGTATGTATATACATGTATGCGTGTGTTTGTGTATATGTATATGTGTGTGTGTGTGACCCAACAATTAAAATTTGCACCAATAACTCATTACAGTTGTGGCTGGGTGTAGACTAATAGATTGCTCATTGCTTTATAATTTGTTCATGAGTGCAACCATGTACAGACGTAAGTAAATTTACTTACATGATTCATTACCTTGTAACTAGTGAATTAATTACCATTGTACCTTGGTAGTAGGTTGGTAGACAGCAACCACCCAGGGAGGTACTACCGTCCTGCCAGGTGACTGTGAAACAGAAACCTGAAACTGTTTTACATGATGGTAGGATTGCTGGTGTCTTTTTTCTGTCTCATAAACACGCTGGATACCAGGTATATCTAGCTACTTCTACTTACACTTTAGGTCACACTACACTGGCATACACATGCATATATATACATACACACATCTAGGTTTTTCTTCTTTTTCTTAATAGCTCTTGTTCTTTTATTTTCTCTATTGTCCATGGGGAAGTGGAAAAGAATCTTTCCTCCGTAAGCCATGCGTGTCGTATGAGGCGACTAAGATGCCGGGAGCAATGGGCTAGTAACCCCTTCTCCTGTACAAATCTACTAAAAACGAGAAGAAAAAAACTTTATAAAATTGGGTTGTCTGAATGTGCGTGGATGTAGTGCGGATGATAAGAAAGAGATGATTGCCGATGTTATGAATGAAAAGAAGTTGGATGTCCTGGCCTAAGCGAAACAAAGCTGAAGGGGTAGGCGAGGTTTCAGTGGGGAGAAATAAATGGGATTAAGTCAGGAGTATCTGAGAGAGTTAGAGCTAAGGAAGGGTAGCAATAATGTTGAAGGATCAGTTATGGAAGGAAAAGAGGGAATATAAATGTGTAAATTCAAGGATTATGTTTATTAAAATAAGGGTCGGATGCGAAAAGTGGGTCATAATAAGCGTGTATGCACCTGGAGAAGAGAGGAGTGTAGAGGAGAGAGAGATTTTGGGAGATGTTAAGCGAATGTATAGGAACTTTTGAACCAAATGAGAGAGTAATTGTGGTAGGGGACCTAAATGCTAAAGTGGGAGAAACATGCAGAGAGGGTGTAGTAGGTAAGTTTGGGGTGCCAGGTGTAAATGATAATGGGAGCCCTTTGATTGAACTTTGTATAGAAAGGGGTTTAGTTATAGGTAATACATATTTTAAGAAAAAGAGGATAAATAAGTATACAAGATATGATGTAGGGCGTAATGACAGTAGTTTGTTGGACTATGTATTGGTAGATAAAAGACTGTTGAGTAGACTTCAGGATGTACATGTTTATAGAGGGGCTACAGATATATCAGATCACTTTTTAGTTATAGCTACAGTGGGAGTAAAAGGTAGATGGGATACAAGGAAAATAGAATCAGTAAGTAAAAGAGAGGTGAAGGTTTATAAACTAAAAGAGGAGGCAGTTAGGGTAAGATATAAACAACTATTGGAGGATAGATGGGCTAGTGAGAGTGTAGGCAATGGGGTCGAAAATGTATGGGGTAGATTTAAAAATGTAGTGTTAGAGTGTTCAGCAGAAGTTTGTGGTTACAGGCGAGTGGGTGCAGGAGGGAAGAGGGCGATTGGTGGAATGATGATGTAAAGAGAGTAGTAAGGGAGAAAAGTTAGCATATGAGAGGTTTTTACAAAGTAGAAGTGATGCAAGGAGGAAGAGTATATGGAGAGAAAAAGAGAGGTTAAAAGAGTGGTGAAGCAATGTAAAAGAGAGCAGATGAGAGAGTGGGTGAGATGTTATCAGCAAATTTTGTTGAAAATAAGAAAAAGTTTTGGAATGAGATTAATAAGTTGAGGAAGCCTAGAGAACAAATGGATTTGACAGTTAAAAATAGGAGAGGAGAGTTATTAAATGGAGAGTTAGAGGTATCGGAAGATGGAGAGAATATTTTGAGGATTTGTTAAATGTTGATGAAGACAGGGAAGCTGTGATTTCGTGTGTAGGGCAAGGAGGAATAACATCTTGTAGGAGTGTGGAAGAGCCAGTTGTGGGTGTAGGGAAGTTCGTGAGGCAGTGGGTAGAATGAAAGGGGTAAGGCAGCTGGGATTGATGGGATAAAGATAGAAATGTTAAAAGCAGGTGGGGATATAATTTTGGAGTGGTTGGTGCTATTATTTAATAAATGTATGGAAGAGGTAAGGTACCTAGGGATTGGCAGAGAGCGTGTATTGTTCCTTTGTATAAAGGCAAAGGGGACAAAAGAGAGTGCAAAAATTATAGGGAATAAGTCTGTTGAGTGTACCTGGTAAAGTGTATGGTAGAGTTATTATTGAAAGAATTAAGAGTAAAACAGAAAGCAGGATAGCAGATGAACAAGGGGCTTTAGGAAAGGTAGGGGTGTGTAGACCAAGTGTTTACAGTGAAACATATAGGTGAACAGTATTTGGATAAGGGTAAAGATGTTTTGTGGCATTTATGGATTTGGAAAAGGCGTATGATAGGGTAGATAGGGGGCAATGTGGCAGATGTTGCAGGTGTATGGAATAGGAGGAAGGTTACTGAAAGCAGTGAAGAGTTTTTATGAGGATAGTGAGGCTCAGGTTAGAGTGTGTAGGAGGGAAGGGACTATTTCCCAGTAAAAGTGGGCCTTAGACAAGGATGTGTGATGTCACCATGGTTGTTCAATATATTTATAGATGGGGTTGTAAGAGAAGTGAATGCGAGGGTCTTGGCAAGAGGTGTTGGGCTAAAAGATAAAGAAGCAAATACAAAGTGGGAGTTGTCACAGTTGCTTTTTGCTGATGACACTGTGCTTTTGGGAGATTCTGAAGAGAAGCTGCAGAGGTTGGTGGATGAATTTGGTAGGGTGTGTAAAAGAAGAAAATTGAAAGTGAATATAGGAAAGAGTAAGGTGATGAGGATAACAAAAAGAATAGGTGACGAAAGATTGGATATCAGATTGGAGGGAGAGAGTATGGAGGAGGTGAATGTATTCAGATATTTGGGAGTGGACATGTCGGCGGATGGGTCTATGAAGGATGAGGTGAATCATAGAATTGATGAGGGAAAAGGGTGAGTGGAGCACTTGAGTCTGTGGAGACAAAGAACCTTGTCCATGGAAGTAAAGGGAATGTATGAGAGTATAGTTATACCAACGCTCTTATATGGGTGTGAAGCATGGGTGATGAATGTTGCAACGAGGAGAAGGCTGGAGGCAGTGGAGATGTCATGTCTGAGGTCAATGTGTGGTGTGAATATAATGCAGAGAATTCGGAGTTTGGAAATTAGGAGGAGGTGCGGGATTACCAAAACGATTGTTCAGAGAGCTGAGGAGGGGTTGTTGAGGTGGTTTGGACATGTAGAGAGAATGGAACGAGACAGAGTGACTTCGAGTGTATAAATCTGTAGTGGAGGGAAGGCGGGGTAGGGGTCGGCCTAGGAAAGGTTGGAGGGAGGGTAAAGGAAGTTTTGTGTGCGGGGCTTGGACTTCCAGCAAGCATGTGTGAGCGTATTTGATAGGAGTGAATGGAGGCATATGGTTTTTAATACTTGACGTGCTGTTGGAGTGTGAGCAAAGTAACATTTATGAAGGGATTCAGGAAACCGGCAGGCCGGACTTGAGTTCTGGAGATGGGAAGTACAGTGCCGGCACTCTGAAGGAGGGTGTTAATGTTGCAGTTTTATAACTGTAGTGTAAAGCACCCTTCTGGCAAGACAGTGATGGAGTGAATGATGATGAAAGTTTTTCTTTTTCGGGCCACCCTGCCTTGGTGGGAATCGGCCGATGTGTTAATAAAAAAAAAATGTACCTTGTTCAGCTATCAAAACTTTGGGGCCCAGTCTCTGGACCCTATATATACCTCTGTAATCTGCAAATACCTTTGTAACTTGTCATGATTGTGACCATCTGAGTTCATTACCTTTGTAACTTGCTCAGCTATCAAACTTTGAGGTCCAGTCCCTGGACCCATTATGTACCTCTGTAATCTTTTGACTACCGCCCACAGGATGGGTATGGGGTGCATAATAAAGATATCAAACTAACTTTTTTGGGTCACCCTACCTTGGTGGTATATGGCCAGTGTTAAAAAAAATAAACAATGACAAAGCTACAGTGGCCACCCCAAAAAGAAAAAGAAAACACATTTGTCTTCACTGATTCAATAACTGTGTTGCCATAAGTGTGCTGATATCACAGTTCAGATAACCCTCCAAACTGCATCATCCTCACCCTCCTTTAAGCATGCAGGTACTGTACTTTAAACTTCCAGTCTTTAAGTCTGGCTAATTGGTTTTCCTGATCCATTCATGTGTGATACCTTCCTCACACTCCAACAGCACGTCAAGTCATAAAAATCACTTGTCTCCACTCATTCCAATTTAACATACTAATGCTGGATAAACCATACCATGGGTGGGGTTCGAACCCGCGGTCACAGAGTCTCAAAACTCCAGACCGTCGCGTAAGCCACTAGGCCAGCTAGCTTCAATAAGATTCATCCAACTAGGTATATTTCTACACCATAGGAAGGTTAGCATAGGCACCACTGTGTCCACAAATGCAAGTTTTTACAGACGAATCTCCCGCTAGCATGGCCGTGACGAACTCTAGCTCAAGTCCCCCTCAAAGCCGTCAACATGACTCACGAAATCGTAATGACACGATTGCAAACAAACCATACCACGGGTGGGGTTCGAACCCGTGGGTTCGAACCCCACCCGTGGTATGGTTTGTTTGCAATCGTGTCATTACGATTTCGTGAGTAATGCTGGATGTTTAAGCCCATAGCACTCAAAAACGTTTTTGTTTAACCCTTCCTTCCACTCTCCATACTCTCTTAGTCATTTTATTATGCTCCATTCTTTCTAAATGGCCAAACCATCTCATCAACAACCCAGCCTCACCCCTTTGAATTATATTTTTGGCAACCCAACACCATCCTCTAATCTCCACTGTGCAAATTCTCTGCAAAATATTTACACCACACATTGCTCTCAAACATGACATCTCACTGTTAAAGCCCATTATCTTACACCCATATAAAAGTGTTGATACCACAACACTGGTACATCCCCCTTTTTACCTCCTAGGATAAACTTATTTCATTCCACAGATGTGCTAACACACCACCCACCTTACTTCCCTCCCTGGTCTATTCTATGTTTCACCTCATCTTTCACTGACCCATCTGTTGCTATGTCCACTCCTAAATATCTGAATACATTAGCTTCCCTCTTCAGCCCCCTTCCTCCAATCTGATATCCAATTTTTCATTGCCTAAACTTTTTGTTATTCTCATCACCTTACTCTTTGCATTATTTATTTTTAATTTCCTTCTTTTCCATACCCTCCCAAATTCCTCCACCAACTTTTGCCAACTTCTCTTCAGGATCTTCTAAAAGAACTGTTGTCAGCAAATATATACATAAACACATAATAAAAAAAAAAAAAAAAAAAAAAAAGTACATCACATGGCAATACTGATTCATCTCAAAACAAAAATCAAATTTAGTGTCAAGCTCTTATGTAACTTCCAACCTATGTTATCCTCCCTTACAACAAATACAGTACAGTAGTTAAAAATACATTGCACAAACATTCCTAAAAGTAAATTAATACTACAAGTTTTTAGATATATTCATTACTTGTATGTCATTTGCAGCTACTGTTTGTTGAATAGGCTGCTGTTGCTGTTGCTGCTGCTGCTGTTCCTGTTGATGTTGTTGATGCTGTTGCTCCTGCTGCTAATAAGTAAACATTAACAACTCTCATTTTATTCAAGTTAAGTAATACTTAAAAAAGTTATTTCCCAGTACAGTGGACCCCCGAGTTTCGTAAAAACTTTACTCCTGAAGTCTGCTCAAGTGCCATTACCGAATGAATTTACCCCCTTAAGAAAAAATGTCACGTAGGTTAGTCTATTTCAGACCCCCAAAAATACTTTTCCACAAGCACTTACAATATTATACTTACATAAATGTACGATTTCCGGGGTTTACGAAACTCGGGGGTCCACTGTATATGAATATAAAATAAGCTTTTATATTGTTTCTTTCTATAAATATTGTAAAAAGAGGTATACATGAGTATAATGATAAAAATAGGATGACACCGTATGTCTGCACTAACTGCCTATACATTCCAGTATGTAGTGCCAGCAAAATGAGTTGAGCTGACAATGAAAAATAAACAGAAAAATTTCAATGTTGCGTTTCTTTCTCTTGTACTAGATAGCCCATGGGCAATGTTACTGAGGTTGATCATATGTCAAGCAGCTTATATGTTGCTATAGGGAATTGCATTTTTTGTGTGCTCTTGACCTTATTTTGGACTTATCTGATGGATTATTTGACAGCTTATATTTGGGTTACCAGTTATCATAATGGGGCCCCTGTAAGCTTAGTATGGAAGAAAAGGCTTCTGTTTTGGCCCTGGCTAGAGGACATAACAGTGAAATAGCCAAGCAAGTTGGATGACTTAAAGTGGCAGTGCAGAGGGTGAAGAATAAACCAATCTCATGCCTCGTGAGGTTCCCAAGAGGAACCCAGATACTGGAAGGCTTAGACTATTTTTTGCACTGATAAATTAATAGAACACTAAATAATGAATCCTTTCATCACAGCCAAGAATAAACATGGCAAAATGCTGATGCAGGAACGATTATTAATAAGACAGAAAAATAGTGATATGATGTTCATGTTGCCTGCACAAGATAGGTTGGATTATATACCACACTACTGCAACTAACTATAAAAACTAGCTGCTATAAAATCCAAATAAGTAAACAGATCTAACAGTAATGATACATCTCATGAATACATCACATACAGTGGACCCCCGAGTTTCGGTCACCTCGGAAATCGAACAATTAGTGTGTGTATGTGGTGTGTGTGT
>WNWK01004901.1:96639-130419 GCA_009830355.1 Cherax destructor
AGAGAGAGAGAGAGAGCAGAGAGAGAGAGAGAGAGAGAGAGAGAGAGAGAGAGAGAGGACTGACAGACAGACAGAGAGAGACAGAGAGAGAGAGAGCAGAGAGAGAGAGAGAGAGAGAGCAGAGAAAAGAGAGAGAGAGAGACAGAGACAGAGAGAGAGAGAGAGACAGAGACAGAGAGAGAGAGAGAGAGACAGAGACAGAGAGAGAGAGAGAGAGACAGACTCATTTATAAGTAGAAGTATCAAGATATACAGTAGACCCTCGGTTTTTGTCGAAAATTCTTTCCAGAATGCTGTTTGAGTGCCGTTACCGAACGAATTTGTTCCCATAAGGACAAATGTAAATTAGATTAGTCATTTCAGACCCCCCAAAAATACACTTACAAAAGCACTTACGAAAATACACTTTCGAGTTTTTAGGTGAACGAAAACCGAGGGTCCACTGACTTGTTATCCCGAGTTTTATTTTTACAACAAACTGGCCACAACAGAGCCTACAAGATTGGAAAATACACTGGACCTCATCTTCACTAACAATGATGACCTGATACGAAATGTCACCATATCAAAAACAATAAACAGTGGTACCTCTACTTACAAGCAGCTCCAAAGTCGAACAATTGTGTAAGTGTATTTTTTTAGGTGCTTTTGTAAGTGTATTTTTGAGGGTCTAAAATGGATTAATCTAATTTTCATTATTTCTTATAGGAAAAAATTCCTTCAGTATCGGCACTTGAATAGCCGTATGGAACGAATTAAGCTCGTAACTCGAGGTACCACTGTACTCAGATCACAACATAATAGAGGTTCAGACATGTATGCGCGGGGCCCCAGAGCGCCAAAATGTGACCAGTCACTAGGGAGCCTTCACCAAATTCAACTTCAATAACAAAAGCATAAAGTGGGACCAAATAAACCAAGTCCTAAATCATATAGACTGGGAAGATAGCCTAAGCACCACAGATCCCAACCTATGTCTAGAACAGATTAACTCTGTGGCACTGGAGGTATGCTCAAGAGAAAGGAGCTCCTTATACAGACGAAGGCAAAGAATAACAGAGCGGCTAAAAGAGGCCAATATATCTTCAATACGTAGGGAGACACTGGTCAGAGAAATAGAAAACATCGAACTAAAGCTAAAGAAATCATACAGGAGTCAAGAAACGCGGGAAGAACTGAAAGCCATAAATGAAATCGAAAGAAACCCAAAGTATTTCTTTTCTTGTGCCAAATCAAAGTCAAGAACAACATCCAATATTGGGCCCCTACTTAAACGAGATGGGTCCTACACAGATGACAGCAAAGAAATGAGTGAGCTACTCAAGTCCCAATATGACTCGGTTTTTAGCAAGCCACTAACCAGACTGAGAGTCGAAGTCCTAAATGAATTTTTTATGAGTGCCACAGAATTTGGTAGACACAAACCTATCAGACATTATCCTGATGCCAAATGACTTTGAAAAGGCGATAAATGACATGCCCATGCACTCTGCCCCAGGCCCAGACTCATGGAACTCCATGTTCATCAAGAAGCAGCTCCTATCATGTGCCCTTAACATCATATGGAGAGGAAGCATGGACACAGGGGTCGTCCCACAGCTGCTAAAAATAAAAGACATAGCCCCACTCCACAAAGGGGGCAATAGCAAAGAACTACAGACCGATAGCGCTAACGTCCCATATCATAAAAATCTTTGAAAGGGTTCTAAGAAGAAAGATTGCCACCCATCTAGATACCCATCAGTTACACATCCCAGAGCAGCATGGGTTCAGAGCAGGTCACTCCTGTCTGTCCCAGCTACTGGACCACTATGACAAGGTCCTGGATGCTCTAGAAGACAAACAAAATGCAGATGTAATATACACAGACTTTGCAAAAGCCTTTGACAAGTGTGACCATGGTGTAATAGAACACAAAATATGTGATAAAGGAGTAACTGGTAAAGTTGGTAGATGGATCTATAAATTCCTAACAAATAAAACACAAAGAGTAGTAGTAAACAGAGTAAAGTCTGAGGCGGCTACGGTGAAAAGCTGTTCCTCAAGGCACAGTACTCGCTCCCATCTTGTTCTTCATCCTCATATCTGACACAGACAGGGATATTAGCCACAGCACCGTGTCTTCTTTTGCAGATGACACCTGAATTTGCATGACAATGTCCTCCATTGAAGACATCGCAAGACTCCAGGCAGACATCAACCAAATCTTTAAATGGGCCACAGAAAACAATATGAAATTCAATGATGAGAAATTTCAATTACTTCGATATGGAAAACATGAGGAAATTAAAACTACATCAGAGTATAAAACAAATTCCAACCACACAATAGAGAAAAACTAATGTAAAAGACCTTGGAGTGATCATGTCAGAAGATCTCACTTCAAAGACCATAACATTGTATCAATCACATCTGCTAGAAAAATGACAGGATGGATAATGAGAACCTTCAAAACTAGGGATGCCAAGCCCATGATGACACTCTTCAGGTTGCTTGTTCTATCTAGGTTGGAATATTGCTGCACACTAACGGCACCTTTCAAGGAAGGTGAAATTGCTGACCTAGAAAATATACAGAGAACCTTCACGGGCACACATAACTGCGATAAAACACCTAAATTAATGGGAATGCTTGAAGTTCCTAAACCTGTACTCACTAGAATGCAGGCGGGAGAGATACATGATCATATACACTTGGAAAATCCTAGAGGGATTAGTACCAAATTTGCACACGAAAATCACTCCCTATGAAAGCAAAAGCCTAGGGAAACGATGCAACATCCCCCAATGAAAAGCAGGGGTGCCACTAGCACGATAAGAGACAACACAATAAGTGTCAGGGGCCCAAGACTGTTCAACTGCCTCCCAGCATACATAAGGGGGATTACCAATAGACCCCTGGCTGTCTTCAAGCAGGCACTGGACAAGCACCCAAAGTCAGTACCTGACCAGCCGGGCTGTGGTTTGTACGTCGGTTTGCGTGCGGCCAACAATAACAGCCTGGTTGATCAGGCCCTGATTCACCATGAGGCCTGGTCACAGACCAGGCCACGGGGGCGTTGACCCCCCGGAACCCTCTCCAGGTATATCCCACCAAGACAGGGTGACCTAAAAAGAAAAATGGAAGTTTCTCTCTTTAAATTTAGTAATGTATATGGGAGAAGGGGTTACTAGCCTCTTGCTCCTGGCATTTTAGTCGCTTCTTACGATACACGTGGTTTATGGAGGAAGAATTCTGTTCCACTTCCCGTAGAGATAAGAGGAAATAAAAAACAAGAACTAGTAAGAAAATAGATGAAAACCCAGAGGGGTGTGTATATATATGCTTGCACATGTGTGTGTAGTGTGACCTAAATGTAAGCAGAAGTAGCAAGACATACCTGAAACCTTGTATGTTTATGAGACAGGAAAAAGACACCAGCAATCCTACCATCATGTAAAACAATTACAGGCTTCCTTTCACACTCACTTGGCAGGACAGTAGTACCTCCCTGGGGGGTTGCTGTCTACCAACCTACTACCTGGAGTCTACCTGGTGGGTATTCCGGGGATCAATGCCCCCGCAGCTCAGCCCACGACCAGGCCTCCCGGTGGATTAGGGCCTGATCAACCAGGTTGTTACTGCTGGCTGCACGTAGACCAACTTATGAACCATAGCCTGGCTGACCTGGCACCGACTAAGAATCTGTCCAGCTCCCTCTTGAAGGCAGCCAGGGGTCTATTGGTAATTTCCCTTATGCATGGTGGGAGGGTGTTGAAACAATCTTGGGCCCCGGACACTTATTGTGTTTTCTCTTAGTGTACAAATGGCACCCCTACTTTTCACTGGGGGTATTTTGCCCAGTCTTACTTTCATAGGGAGTGATTTTTGTGTGCAGATTCGGGACCATTCCTTCTAGGATATACTTAGATATGAGAACAGAAAAATTTACGGGAATGGCCTAAACCATGACCAATCATTTTTGGATATATTTTATTAGCAATAAATAAATAGGTAAAATTTCTATTTTTGTGTATACCTATACCTGGAGAGGGTTTTGGGGGTCAACACCTCTGCAGTCCGGTCTGAGACCAGGCTGCGGATGTGATGATGGATAAAAAATTGGAGGGTAAGTGTTATACAGTAGAAGCCTTGGGACTTGATTAATGAACAAAGGGAAGGTTACTTTTGTGACTGGAATGCCTACTGTGTTTATTTTGGACTATGATAAGAAAGAGATGATTGTAGATGTTATGAATGAAAAGAAGCTGGATGTCCTGGCTTTAAGTGAGACAAAGCTGAAGGGGGTAGGAGAGTTTCAGTGGGGAGAAATAAATGGGATTAGGTCAGGAGTTTCAAATAGAGCTAAAGAAGGAGTGGCAATAATGTTGAATAATCAGTTATGGCAGGTAAAGAGGGAATATAAATGTATAAATTCAAGGATTATGTGGAGTAAAATAAAGGTTGGATGTGAAAAGTGGGTTATAGTAAGTGTTTATGCACCTGGAGAAGAGAGAAGTGTAGAGAGAGAGAGAGAGAGATTTTGGGAAATGTTGAGTGAGTGTGTGGGGAGTTTTGAACCAAGTGAGAGAATAATTGTGGTTGGGGATCTTAATGCTAAAGTGGGTAAAAATGTTGTGGAGGGAGTAGTAGGTAAATTTGAGGTGCCAGGGGTAAATGTAAATGGGGAACCATTAATTGAGCTATGTGTAGAAAGAGGTTTGGTAATAAGTAATACATATTTTATGAAAAAGAGGATAAATAAATATACAAGGTATGATATAGCACGTAAGGAAAGTAGTTTGTTAGATTATGTATTGGTGGATAAAAGGCTGATGGGTAGGCTTCAGGATGTACATGTTTATAGAGGGGCAACGGATATATTGGATGATTATTTAGTTGTAGCTACAGTTAGAGTAAAAGGTAGATGGGACAAAAAGAAAATGGCAACAGCAAGTAAGAGAGAGGTAAAAGTGTATAAACTAAGGGAGGAGGAAATTAGGGTGAGATATAAGCAACTATTGGCAGAAATGTGGGCTAGTGCAAGTATGAGTAGTGGGGGGGGTTGAAGAGAGTTGGGATAGTTTGAAAAATGCAGTATTAGAATGTGGGGCAGAAGTTTGTGGCTATAGGAGGGTGGGTGCAGGAGGAAAGAGGAGTGATTGGTGGAATGAAGAAGTAGAGGGTGTGATAGAGAAAAAGGTAGCTTATGAGAGGTTTTTACAAAACAGAAGTGTTAATAGAAGAGCAGAGTATATGGAGAGTAAAAGAAAGGTGAAGAGAGTGGTGAGAGAGTGCAAAAGAAGAGCAGATGAAAGAATGGGAGAGGCTCTGTCAAGAAATTTTGCTGAAAACAAGAAAAAAATTTGGAGTGAGATAAACAAGGTAAGAAAGCTTAGGGAACGAATGGATTTGTCAGTTAAACACAGAGTATGGGAATTAGTAGATGGGGAGCTGGAGGTATTGGGTAGATGGCGGGAATATTTTGAGGAACTTTTAAATGTCGATGAAAAAAGGGAGGCGGTAATTTCATGTACTGGCCAGGGAGGTACAACATCGTTTAGGAGTGAAGAAGAGCAGGATGTGAGTGTGGGGGAGGTGCGTGAGGCATTACGTAGAATGAAAGGGGGTAAAGCAGCTGGAACTGACGGGATCATGACAAATGTTAATAGCAGGGGAAGATATAGTGTTGGAGTGGTTGGTATTTTTGTTTAATAAATGTATGATAAACAAGGTAAGAAAGCCTAGGGAACGAATGGATTTGTCAGTTAAAAACAGAGTAGGGGAGTTAGTAGATGGGGAGCTGGAGGTATTGGGTAGATGGCGGGAATATTTTGAGGAACTTTTAAATGTCGATGAAAAAAGGGAGGCGGTAATTTCATGTACTGGCCAGGGAGGTACAACATCGTTTAGGAGTGAAGAAGAGCAGGATGTGAGTGTAAGGGAGGTGCATGAGGCATTACGTAGAATGAAAGGGGGTAAAGCAGCTGGAACTGACGGGATCATGACAGAAATGTTAAAAGCAGGGGGGGATATAGTGCTGGGGTGGTTGGTATTTTTGTTTAATAAATGTATGAGTTACTAAAAGTATTTGTCAGAGGGCTGAAGAGGGGTTGTTGAGGTGGTTTGGTCATTTAGAGAGAATGGATCAAAGTAGAATGACTTGGAGAGCGTATAAATCTGTAGGGGAAGGAAGGCGGGGTAGGGGTCGTCCTAGAAAAGGTTGGAGGGAAGGGGTAAAGGAGGTATTGTGGGCGAGGGGCTTGGACTTCCAGCAAGCATGTGTGAGCATGTTAGATAGGAGTGAATGGAGATGAATGGTTTTTGGGACATGACGATCTGTTGGAGTGTGAGCAGGGTAACATTTTGTGAAGGGATTCAGGGAAACCAGTTAATTGATTTAGTTGGACTTGAGTCCTGGAAATGGGAAGTACAATGCCTGCACTTTAAAGTAGGGGTCTGGGATAGTGACAGCTGGGAGGGACAATTCTCAGCTGTCGTATCTGAGCTCCTCTGCAAAGACAGTGATTATGTATGAGTGTGGTGAAAGTGTTGAATGATGATGAAAGTATTTTCTTTTTGGGGATTTTCTTTCTTTTTGGGTCACCCTGCCTCGGTGGGAGACGGCCGACTTGTTGAAAAAAAAAAAAAAATGTATGAAAGAGGGGAAGGTACCTAGGGATTGGCAGAGAGCATGTATACTTCCTTTATATAAGGGAAGGGGGATAAAAGAGATTGTAAGAATTATAGGGGAAGAAGTTTACTGAGTATACCAGGTAAAGTGTATGGCAGGGTTATTATTGAAAGAATTAGAGGTAAGACAGAGAGTAGGATTGCAGATGAGTAAGGAGGCTTTAGAGTGGGTAGGGGATATGTAGATCAAGTGTTTACAGTGAAGCATATATGTGAACAGTATTTAGATAAAGGTAGAGAAGTTTTCATTGCATTTATGGATTTAGAAAAGGCATATGGCAGAGTGGATAGGGGAGCAATGTGGCAAATGTTGCAAGTGTATGGAATAGGTAGTAAGTTACTGAAGGCTGTAAAGAGTTTTTATGAGGATAGTGAGGCTCAGGTTAAGGTGTGTAGGAGAGAGGGAGATTACTTCCCGGTAAAAGTAGGTCTTAGACAGGGATGTGTAATGTCACCATGGTTGTTTACTATATTTATAGATGGGGTTGTAAAAGAAGTAAATGCTAGGGTGTTGGGGAGAGGGGTGGGATTAAATTATGGGGAATTAAATGCAAAATGGGAGTTGACACAGTTACTTTTTGCTGATGATACTGTGCTTATGGGAGATTCTAAAGAAAAGTTGCAAAGGTTAGTGGACGAGTCTGGGAGAGTGTGTAAAGGTAGAAAGTTGAAAGTGAACATAGATAAGAGTAAGGTGATGAGGGTATCAAACGATTTAAATAAAGAAAAATTGGATATCACATTGGAGAGAGGGATTATGGAAGAAGTAAATGTTTTCAGATATTTGGGAGTTGCGGATGGGTTTATGAAGGATGAGGTTAACCATAGAATTGATGAAGGAAAAAGGTGAGTGGTGCGTTGAGGTATCTGTGGAGACAAAAACGTTATCCATGGAGGCAAAGAAGGAATGTACGAAAGTATAGTGGTACCAACACTCTTATATGGGTGTGAAGCATGGGTTGCAAATGCTGCAGCGAGGAGGAGGCTGGAGGCAGTGGAGATGTCCTGTCTAAGGGCAATGTGTGGTGTAAATATTATGCAGAAAATTTGGAATGTGGAAATTAGGAGAAGGTGTGGAGTTACTAAAAGTATTTGTCAGAGGGCTGAAGAGGGTTGTTGAGGTGGTTTGGTCATTTAGAGAGAATGGATCAAAGTAGAATGACTTGGAGAGCGTATAAATCTGTAGGGGAAGGAAGGAGGGGTAGGGGTCGTCCTAGAAAAGGCTGGAGGGAGAGGGTAAAGGAGGTTTTATGGTCGAGGGGCTTGGACTTCCAGCAAGCATGTGTGAGCGTGTTAGATAGGAGTGAATGGAGACGAATGGTTTTGGGACCTGACGAGCTGTTGGAGTGTCAGCAGGGTAACATTTGTGAAGGGATTCAGGGAAACCAGTTAATTGATTTAGTTGGACTTGAGTCCTGGAAATGGGAAGTACAATGCCTGCACTTTAAAGGAGGGGTCTGGGATAGTGACAGCTGGGAGGGACTATTCTCAGCTGTCGTATCTGAGCACCTCTGCAAAGACAGTGATTATGTATGAGTGTGGTGAAAGTGTTGAATGATGATAAAAGTATTTTCTTTTTGGGGATTTTTTTTCTTTTTGGGTCACCCTGCCTCGGTGCGAGACGGCCGACTTGTTGAAAAAAAAAAAAAGTTTTTAAATTGGAATTTGACGAATTTTGTGTAAAATTGGCCAATTTACCAAAATCTGCATACTTTATATGGTTATTCTGATAACTGCATGGGCATACCAGTTTGAATAATGGGACTGGCCTAAAATAGGTCTCAAAGTAGGCAAACTTGCTGATGCATAAACTGTGCCCAAACTGCCAACTTTGCACCTGCATAATTTGATGAGTTTTCCATCAAATTTTGCATTTTTGAGGTCTTCACCTTCAGAATAAGAATCTCTACCATTTTAGGAGTTATTTATTTTAAATTGTGACAATGATGGGATTTTTAATTTTAGGGGTCGTGACAGTGACGGGGTTAAGGATAAGGTGTGTAGATACTCACCAAGGATGTTAGCTCGGCTTCCTTTTTGTACACTTCATAATAATAATAATCCCGTGCATGGGTTACTTCTGCTAACTGTTGCTGAAGGAGTGCTACTTGTTGTGTTAACTCTTCTATGCTCTCACCATTGCTTTCTTTCTTGGTTTCAACTGTATTTGCTTCTACAGATGAAGCTGTTGATTTTACTGCAATGCCTTGCTGAGCTTTTAGTACTGTTAAGAGATGAAAACAATATATAATGTTGGTTTGTTAATCTGCAATTTGTCTATATCCCATCAATTCCTATAGCCGATTACTTGGTATCAGCCATATAACTAAACTAACACTGGGTTAATTATTACCAAATAACTTTTTAATTCAGCCATTTTCTACCCACCAAGGCAAGGTAACCCAAAGAAGAATATACATTCACTATCATTTCCTCTCTAGCTGCCTTGCAAAAAAGGCACAGAATTCACAAACACATGAACCTTAGCAGGGTCATTTGAATTGTGATGTCCATGTGCATTTTTTCTAGATATTATTGGACATAGTAGTAGATACGTACTTTCTTTTAAGACACTGGCTGTTTCCCACCAAAGTTGAGTGATCCAAGAAAGGAAACATTCACCATCATTCAATACTTGTCATACCAGAAGTTCACAGATATCACAATTCAAAGGATTCTCCAAACTGTAACATCCCTACCCCTCCTTCAGAGTGTAGGCACCATATTATAATTCCAAAACTAATGCCCCAAATAGAATGAAATTTTATAGAGAAAACAGCCCAATGACACTGATACAACCAGGAAGGATATTTTCAGAAAAAGCATCTACTTTCCTAATTTAAATAATTTTCTACACTTATGGATGAATAGCTTGCATAACCTATAATGTAACATTTGATACAAACTGGTATTTACATCACAAATCTGTTGAAATATAGTACATTGAAACATTTGATACAAAGCATTAGTTTCATCATGAAGCTGTTGAAATATATTATAAAAGTTCAGACAAACCAGAATTTTCATTATGAATTTAAGCACAGTAGATTATACAAGTTCATACAAACCTGTATTTTCATCATGAAGCTGTTGAACTTTAGATGACAACTGTTCTTTGTCACTTCTAACTTTTTCAATTTCTTTCTGTACATCTCTGAAGAGGTTCCCTAGCCGAGTGATCTCGGCATCCTGATCTCGTATAATGTCTTTATATTTAGTGACTTCTGCTGGACACACTTCTGCAGTATTACCAACCATCAGTTGGGGAGTTACTGCTCGTACACACGATACTGAAATATGTGCATAAAATAGTTGTGTGACATTCCTAAATTGCTACCCTTAATGGCACACTTATGGTTACCCATTAAGGGAGTTACTATTAAAAGTGTAGAAAGAAAAATAAAAAAGATTATCAGAGAAAAATTGAAAGAACAAACCCCCTGCGAGCTTCCATGTACAGATGACTTTTATGTAAATTTGAATATTTTGTAAACTGACAAATTTTGCCAAAATGCATTCATACTTAATAGAGGATTTAATAAGTTCTGAGTGAATTAGACAAGACAAAATTTAAGACCCGTCTAGGTGTCACTAAATAATATGAAAGTGGAATAGTGGCCACTGGAACTCACAACCAACAGTGAGAGGCAAGACTTACCATTGCACAACCAAGAATATAGGGAAGCATGGACAATGTTACTTGGCTACCAGAGTTAACATTGGGTGCTTGAACAAGAAACTATTTGTGGCAACACTGGAAGCCAAACAGGCTTCAGTGTATTCAGTTCTGAGTATCTTTAAGGTGTGTGATGCAGTTTTAACACACATGCCTCATACATGCACATGCCTGATAGTGCCCACGAGGCTATGATGGAGTGAGTCTGGAGAGTGGCAAGTTACAAGGCAGGATCAGGATCAAAGAATTGATCCCTGCAACTACAGCTCCAAGTTCTGCCATACACAGTACAGTTCCTTTCTCCTACAATATTACTGATGCAACAAATGTCATGTCATTTGTAACTGTTGGGGGCAATAGAGAAACCTGCCAGCATCATTTTATGCTGTGGTGACAATTGCCATGAAAGTGCTAAATGTCAGGTAATTATCTATTGCATTATTTATGGGAACAGTCACAAAACCTCCAACAAACATTGTATGTGACATTATTTTTTATAAACAAGCAATTCTACATAACTCAATCCGTATTTTTTTTTGACACGTCGGCCGTCTCTCACCGAGGCAGGTGACCCAAAAATGAAACACTTTCACCATCATTCACACATAATCACTGTCTTTGCAGAGGCACTCAGATACAGCAGTTTTGAAATGTATATATATATTCGTTTTAACGCTTCAGGTTCAAACCTATGAACTCCAACAAGAGAGACGTGAGTGTGTGTACCCGACAATACTGCTGGGCTTAGATGTCACCCCTCCAACCAGCCAGTATCCCAAACCCCCTCCCGTAAAGTGCAGGCACTGTACTTTCCACCTCCATATGTAGAAATAAATAAATAGTGTTTCTTTCTTTTTTTGGGTCACCATGCCTCGGTAAGAGATGGCCAACGTCTTGAGAAAAAAAATCTCATACACATATTCCTTACAAAACTTCTTTATTATCATAATCAATTTAACCCTTTGACTGTTTCGGTCGTTTATATATGTCTTATGAGCCACTGTTTTGGACGTATTAATATGCATAAATTCTAGCGGCCTCAAATCAAGTGGGAGAAAGCTGGTAGGCCCACATGTGAGAGAATGGGTCTGTGTGGTCAGTGTGTGCAGTATAAAAAAAAATCAGGGAGCCAGTGGTGCACTGTGGGAACGCCATTTCAGTAGTCCTTGTTCAGCATGCCTAGCGGTAAGAAATATCTGACTCCGGGTGAATCTGGGACTCTTCTCTTCCCAAGTGATAGCTCTAACACAGATGGAAGTGTCAGTGAAGATGAATTTCATGGTTTTGAGGAGTTTGTGACCGAAAGCAATGCCCAGGATACTAGAAGGAAGAAAAAAGAATGAAAGAAAATAAGTAAGTAGGTAAGTAAGTAGGTAGGTAGGTAAGTAGGTAGGTAGGTAAGTAGGTAGGAAGGACTGTGGGGAAGAAGAGCATGGGACCCCATGGGTGTTGACAAGGCAGTGAGGGTGGTGAGTGATGGTATAATATGTCATTTTGACAGCAGCCGCACCCTGGCTCAGCATATTTATAAGTCCACACACTCACAACAACCAGCTTCCAGAAGCTAAATATCAGTTCTATGAAGTGTCCAGTGACTATATATGTGTATACAGTATATAGAAACCAGAAGGAAGAAAGGAAGGAACGAGGAGATGAAAGGAAGGAAGGACGAGATGAAAGGAAGGTAGGTAGGTAGAAAGGTAGGAATGTAGGAAGGAAGGAATGTAGGAAGGAAGGAATGTAGGAAGGCATGTAGGAAGGAAGGTAGGTAGGTAGGAAGGAAGGAAGGTAGGAGGAATGTAGGAAGGAAGGAATGACGACCCAGAAATAACAACCAGCTTCCAGAAGCTAATAGCAATTCTATGAAGTGTCCAGTGATTATATATGAGTATATATAGAAACCAGAATTAAGGAAGAAAGGAAGAACGAGATTAAAGGAAGGAAGGAAGGTGAGAAGGAATGTAGGAAGGAAGGAAGGAAGGACGGAATGATGACCCAGACACAACAACCAGCTTCCAGAAGCTTATAGCAGTTCTAGGCACGTGTCCAGTGACTGTGTGTATATATAGAAACCAGAAGGAAGAAAGGAAGGATGAGATGAAAGGTAGTAAGGAAGGAAGGTAGGAAGGAAGGAAGTTAGGAAGGAAGGAAGGAAGGTAGGTAGGAAGGAAGGTAGGTAGGAAGGAAGGTAGGTAGGTAGGAAGGTAGGTAGGTAGGAAGGAAGAAAGGAAGGAAGGAAGGAAGGAAGGAAGGAAGGAAGGAAGGAAGGAAGGAAGGAAGGAAGGAAGAAAGGAAGGAAGGAAGAAAGGAAGGAAGGAAGGAAGGAAGGAAGGAAGAAAGGAAGGAAGAGAAGGAAGGAAGGAAGGAGGAGGTAGGTAGGTAGGTAGGTAGGTAGGAGGTAGGAGGTGGAGGAGGAGGTGAGTGGTAGGTAGGTAGGAAGGAAGGAAGAAAGGAAGGAAGAAAGGAAGGAAGGAATGTAGGAAGGAAGGAATGTAGGAAGGAAGGAATGTAGGAAGGAAGGAATGTAGGAAGGAAGGAAGGTAGGAAGGAATGTAGGAAGGAATGTAGGAAGGAAGGAATGACGACCCAGACGACCATGAACCTAGGATAACTACCTAACACAACTGCCTGCTACTACTTTGAGGAAAACTGCTCACAAGAGGTGTTTTGTCTGTGCATATACAAAAAAACGCCCACAAAAATGCACACACACTCGTTTTGTGTGTGAGGAATGTAAAACCCCACTGTGCATAGAACCATGTTTTAGAGAGTTCCACAAGCTGCAGAACTTCTATGAACATGTCCAGTGACTGTACATTTGTATATATATTATAGAACAATAGTAATAAAGAATTTTTTGTATTGTTGGTTTATGTAAACAAGTTTTGTAAACAATATAATGATAATAATGTTTGTGCGGTTATTGTGTTGCATACAATGAGTGTATATATGTACAATGCACCTTACTTTGGTCTCACAGGCCACATAAGTTACGTAAAAAAATAAAATAGTGAAAAAAAACAAGAAATCAACGAATGGAAGTAAACAAAAGTTTACCGAGTGAGTGGCATTCGCCTCTGTTGCCATACGTGGCTCATTTTCTGCCAACTTTACGTCTCCATATCTCGGTAAGTATTGATCGCAAAAAATTTTTTTAGGATAAAAACAATAAAAAAAATAATCTTAACATTTTGATAAGAATTTTTTTTTTTTTTAATATTTTGCGACAACAGGAGAGCACTCAGGATTAGGGATTGTGACAGTCAAAGGGTTAAGCGCTAAACTCATAAGGTTCGTACAACACTACAAAACTTCAAAGCCTTTAACAAATGATAAAACTTGCCTGGTCACTTTATCATATACTCATCACATTCATAAACTCCATATATATATGTACTCCCAACATTTCTTCTCACATGCCTCTCCTGTTAGCTATGAATATTAGTATCTGATCCACACTGGTCACTTTATTCATATACAGTGGTCCCTTGGTTTTCGTGCATCTCCAAGCTCGAACATTTATGTAAGTGTATTTTCGTAAGTGCTGTTGCAAGTGTATTTTTGGGGGTCTGAAATAGACTAACCTACGTGACATTATTTCTTAAGGAAGTAAATTCGTTCGGTAATGGCACTTGAGCAGCATTCTGGAACGAATTTTCGGCGAAAACCGAGGGACCACTGTATATGTACACCCAACACATGCCTCTCCTGTTAGCTATCAATATGAGTATCTGATCCACACAACTTCTTTCATGACATCCACCTTGAGCATCATTGACCAGTTTCTCATTTATTTTCTATACTCTTTAATGACTAACTTGCCTGCCACATTGCCAAACACACTTGGTAATCTAATGCTTCTGTAGTTTGTTTTCTTTTATATAATATTACAATTGAAACTTTTTCCTAATGATCTGGCTCAGTACCACTTTCTAAAACCTTGTGGCAAATCTTCAAACCCCTGTACTTATGACTCACAGAATAGTAATAACACAATTGCAAGCAAACCAGGGAACAGGTGGGGTTTGAACCCATGGCAAGTTTTAAGACTCACTTGCCATGAGTTCAAATCCTCACCCAGTGTTTTTTTTTCCCCTGTACTTAATAACTTGTGCATATGTTTCATCCACATGTTCTATTTTCCCATAATCTAATTTGCTATATATTTACTTTTCTCCACTTCCTTTTCTCCCTTGCTATCTTCTCTAACCAGAAAATTAAAACCTCATACTTACTAGTTAATATATTTCATATCTTCCAAAATACTTTTGCAATAAACTTCTATTAATACTTCATTTATCACTAAACTTGATTCCTAGCCTTATACTGAACATTCTCATTCTCTTCTTAATCAGCCTCCTTGCTATGCTACACTTTATATTTCTTTCCCCCCAAAAAATCATTCTCCAAATGAAAAAGGCCCAAAAAAATATATAACAATAAAAATACAAAAAATACAAAAGAGAAGAAGAAAAACTTTATAAAACTGGGATGCTTGAATGTGCATGGATGTAGTGCAGATGATAAGAAACAGATGATTGCTGATGTTATGAATGAAAAGAAGTTGGATGTCCTGGCCCTAAGCAAAATAAAGCTGAAAGGGGTAGGCGAGTTTCAGTGGGAAGAAATAAAATGGGATTAAGTCAGGAGTATCTGAGAGAGTTAGAGCTAAGGAAGGGGTAGCAATAATGTTGAAGGATCAGTTATGGAAGGAGAAGAAGGAATATAGTAAATGTATAAATTCAAGGATTATGTGGATTAAAATAAGGGTCGGATGGAAAAAGTGGGTCATAATAAGCCTGTATGCACCTGGAGAAGAGAGATTTTGGGAGATGTTAAGCGAATGTATAGGAACTTTTGAACAAAGTGAGAGAGTAATTGTGGTAGGGGACCTAAATGCTAAAGTAGGAGAAACATTTAGAGAGGGTGTGGTAGGTAAGTTTGGGGTGCCAGGTGTAAATGATAATGGGAGCCCTTTGATTGAATTTTGTATAGAAAGGGGTTTAGTTATAGGTAATACATATTTTAAGAAAAAGAAGATAAATAAGTATACAAGATATGATGTAGGGCGTAATAACAGTAGTTTGTTGGACTACGTATTGGTAGATAAAGGACTGTTGAGTAGACTTCAGGATGTACATGTTTATAGAGGGGCCACAGATATATCAGATCACCTTTTAGTTGTAGCTACAGAAAGAGTAAAAGGTAGATGGGATACAAGGAAAATAGAAGCAGCAAGTAAGAGAAAGGTGAAGGTTTATAAACTAAAAGAGGAGGCAGTTAGGGTAAGATATAAGCAACTATTGGAGGATAGATGGGCTAGTGAGAGTATAGGCAATGGGGTTGAAGATGTATGGGGTAGGTTTAAGAATGTAGTGTTAAAGTGTTCAGCAGAAGTTTGTGGTTACAGGCGAGTGGGTGCAGGAGGGAAGAAGAGCGATTGGTGGAATGATGATGTAAAGAGAGTAGTAAGGGAGAAAAAGTTAGCATATGAGAGGTTTTTACAAAGTAGAAGTGATGCAAGGAGGGAAGAGTATATGAAGAGAAAAAGAGAGGTTAAGAGTGTGGTGAAGCAATGTAAAAAGAGAGCAAATGATAGTGGGCGAGATCTTTCTTTCTTTCAACACGTCGGCCGTTTCCCACCGAGGCAGGGTGGCCCAAAAGGAAAAAACGAAAGTTTCTCCTTTTACATTTAGTAATATATACAGCAGAAGGGGTTACTAGCCCTCTGCTCCTGGCATTTTAGTCGCCTCTTACGACACGCATGGCTTACGGAGGAAGAATTCTGTTCCACTTCCCCATGGAGAAGTGGGTGAGATGTTATCAACAAATTTTGTTGAAAATAAGAAAAAGTTTTGGAGTGAGATTAATAAGTTGAGAAAGCCTAGGGAACAAATGGATTTGACAGTTAAAAATAGGAGAGGAGAGTTATTAAATGGAGAGCTAGAGGTATCGGGAAGGTGGAGGGAATATTTTGAGGAATTTTTAAATGTTGATCAAGACAGGGAAGCTGTGAATTTGTGTATAGAGCAAGGACGAATAACATCTTGTAGGAATGAGGAAGAGCCAGTTGTGAGTGTGGAAAAGTTCATGAGGCAGTGGGTAGAATGAAAGGGGGTAAGGCAGCTGGGATTGATGGGATAAAGATAAAAATGTTAAAAGCAGGTGGGGATATAGTTTTGGAGTGGTTGGTGCTATTATTTAATATACCTATGGAAGAGGGTAAGGTACCTAGGGATTGGCAGAGAGCGTGCATAGTTCCTTTGTATAAAGGAAAAGGGGACAAAAGAAGACTGCAAAAATTAAAGGGGAATAAGTCTGTTGAGTTGCAAGATTTCATGTATGTCTTGTTACTTCTACTTACACTTAGGTCACACTACACATTCATGTACAAGCATATATATACACACCCCTCTGGGTTTTCTTCTATTTTCTTACTAGTTCTTGTTCTTATTTTCTCTTATCTCCATGGGGAACAGAATTCTTCCTCCATAAGCCATGCGTGTCATAAGAGACGACTAAAATGCTGGGAGCAAGGGGCTAGTAACCCCTTCTCCTGTATATATTACTAAATATAAAAGGAGAAACTTTTGTTTTTTCTTTTGGGCCACCCCGCTTTGGTGGGAAACGGCCGACGTGTTGAAAGAAAGAAAGAAAGTCTGTTGAGTATACCTGGTAAAGTGTATGGTAGAGTTATTATTGAAAGAATTAAGAGTAAGACAGAGAGTAGGATAGCAGATGAACAAGGAGGCTTTAGGAAAGGTAGGGGGTGTGTAGACTAAGTGTTTACAGTGAAACATATAGGTGAACAGTATTTAGATAAGGGTAAAGAGGTTTTTGTGGCATTTATGGATTTGGAAAAGGCAAATGACAGGATGGATAGGGAGGCAATATGGCAGATGTTGCAGGTGTATGGAACAGGAGGTAGGTTACTGAAAGCAGTGAAGAGTTTTTATGAGGATAGTGAGGCTCAGGTTAGAGCATGTAAGAGAGAGGAAGATTATTTCCCAGTAAAAGTAGGCCTTAGACAAGGATGTCTGATGTCACCATGGTTGTTCAATATATTTATAGATAGGGTTGTAAGAGAAGTGAATGCGCGGGTGTTGGCAAGAGGTTTGGGGTTAAAAGATAAAGAATTAACACAGGGTGGGAGTTGTCACAGTTGCTCTTTGCTGATGACACTGATTTTGGGAGATTCTGAAGAGAAGTTGCAGAGGTTGGTGGATGAGTTTGGTAGGGTATGTAAAAGAAGAAAATTAAAAGTGAATATAGGAAAGAATAAGATGATGAGGATAACAAAGAAAAATTAGGTGACGAAAGATTGGATATCAGATTGGAGGGAGATAGTATGGAGGAGGTGAATGTATTCAGATATTTAGGAGTGGACGTGTCAGCAGATGGGTCTATGAAGGATGAAGTGAATCATAGAACTGATGAGGGGAAAAGGGTGAGTGGTGCACTTAGGAGTCTGTGGAGACAAAGAACTTTGTCAGTGGAAGCAAAGAGGGAAATGTATGAAAGTATAGTTGTACCAACACTCTTATATGGGTGTGAAGAATGGGTGGTGAATGTTGCAACAAGGAGAAGGCTGGAGGCAGTGGAGATGTCATGTCTGAGGGCAATGTGTGGTGTGAATATAATGTAGAGAATTCGTAGTTTGGAAAAGTTGGAGGGAGGGGGTAAAGGAGGTTTTGTGTGCGAGGGGCTTGGACTTCCAGCAAGCGTGAGTGAGCGTATTTGATAGGAGTGAATGGAGACAAATGGTTTTTAGGACTTGACGTGCTGTTGGAGTTTGAGCAAGGTAACATTTATGAAGGGATTCAGGGAAACCAGCAGGCCGGACTTGAGTCCTGGAGATGGGAAGTACAGTGTCTGCACTCTGAAGGAGGGGTGTTAATGTTGCAGTTTTATAACTGTAGTGTAAGCACGCCTCTGGCAAGACAGTGATGGAGTGAATGATGATGAAAGTTTTTCTTTTTCGGGCCACCCTGCCTTGGTGGAAAACGGCTGATGTGTTAATAAAAAATAAATATAGACAAGGTTAAATATATACTGTACAGTATATAAAGACAAATACACTTAGGAAACACTACACATTCATGTACAAGCATATATATACAAACCCCTCTTGGTTTTCTTCTATTTTCTTACTAGTTCTTGTTCTTATTTCCTCTAATCTCCATGGGGAAGTGGAACAGAATTCAACCTCCGTAAGCCATGCGTGTCGTAAGAGGCGACTAAAATGCCGGGAGCAAGGGGCTAATAACCCCTTCTCCTGTATATACAGTCAACCCCCGGTGTTCGTTAGCGTAGGAGTTTGTTAAAATCGGTGTTCATTAAGTTTTTTCCCGAAAATTTTGGCTCAGTGTTAACGAATCCGCTCGGAGTTAGTGATTCATCCCGGACGCGTATGCGTGGCCTGAGCAGGCCCGGGCACTCAATTCAGCGTCAGTGTGCTATTCTTTACCAGCGAACGACCACCACCCACGCATTCATACCAGATATATTGTCATTATTCCACTGTTTTTAGTGCTTGCAACTGCTAAATAAGCCACCATGGGCCCCAAGAAAGCTCCTAGTGCCAGCCCTGTGGTAAAGAGTGTAGCATTCATGCAGGGAGTGTAGCATTCATGCAGGGAGTGTAGCATTCATGCAGGGAGTGTAGCATTCATGCAGGGAGTGTAGCATTCATGCAGGGAGTGTAGCATTCATGCAGGGAGTGTAGCATTCATGCAGGGAGTGTAGCATTCATGCAGGGAGTGTAGCATTCATGCAGGGAGTGTAGCATTCATGCAGGGAGTGTAGCATTCATGCGGGGAGTGTAGCATTCATGCAGGGAGTGTAGCATTCATGCAGGGAGTGTAGCATTCATGCAGGGAGTGTAGCATTCATGCAGGGAGTGTAGCATTCATGCAGGAGTGTAGCATTCATGCAGGGAGTGTAGCATTCATGCAGGGAGTGTAGCATTCATGCAGGGAGTGTAGCATTCATGCAGGGAGTGTAGCATTCATGCAGGGAGTGTAGCATTCATGCAGGGAGTGTAGCATTCATGCAGGGAGTGTAGCATTCATGCAGGGAGTGTAGCATTCATGCAGGGAGTGTAGCATTCATGCAGGGAGTGTAGCATTCATGCAGGGAGTGTAGCAGGCATGCAGGGAGTGTAGCATTCATGCAGGGAGTGTAGCAGGCATGCAGGGAGTGTAGCATTCATGCAGGGAGTGTAGCAGGCATGCAGGGAGTGTAGCATTCATGCAGGGAGTGTAGCATTCATGCAGGGAGTGTAGCAGGCATGCAGGGAGTGTAGCATTCACGCAGGGAGTGTAGCATTCACGCAGGGAGTGTAGCATTCATGCAGGGAGTGTAGCAGGCATGCAGGGAGTGTAGCAAGCATGCAGGGAGTGTAGCAGGCATGCAGGGAGTGTAGCAGGCATGCAGGGAGTGTAGCAGGCATGCAGGGAGTGTAGCAGGCATGCAGGGAGTGTAGCAGGCATGCAGGGAGTGTAGCAGGCATGCAGGGAGTGTAGCAGGCATGCAGGGAGTGTAGCAGGCATACAGGGAGTGTAGCATTCATGCAGGGAGTGTAGCAGGCATACAGGGAGTGTAGCATTCATGCAGGGAGTGTAGCAGGCATGCAGGGAGTGTAGCAGGCATGCAGGGAGTGTAGCAGGCATGCAGGGAGTGTAGCAGGCATGCAGGGAGTGTAGCAGGCATGCAGGTGTAGCAGGCATGCAGGGAGTGTAGCAGGAAGGCAAGGACTTGTTACCTGATGTCTTTATAGAAGGGGATTTCCCTTCCAAACAATGAAAAAACTTCCATCCTCTCCCTTGCTCCCGTCTTCCACACATCAACAACTCTTCAATAAATGTAAGTGACATGTTATTGTACTATTATTTCTTTATTTCTCATTGTTTTGTGTGTAATTTAATGTCTATATGTTGTAAAAAAAATATTTTATTTTAATACTTTTGGGTGTCTGAAACGGATTAATTTTATTTCCATTATTTCTTATGGGGAAAATAGATTCGGAGTTCGTTATATTCGGTGTTCATTAAGCCCTCTGGAATGGCTTAATAATGAGAACTGGGGGCTCACTGTATTACTAAATGTAAAAGTAGAAACTTTCGTTTTTTCCTTTTGGGCCACCCTGCCTCGGTGGGAAACGGCCGACGTGTTGAAAGAAAGAAAGATATAAAGAGCAGCTGCTTTTAATGTTATAAAGGTTTTACTTATTAAAGCAGATAATGATAATAGATATAACTCCTTTCAAGCAAGCAAGTACTACTGAGAAGTGTATATACAATATATGTACTGTACATAAATTATGATCTGGCCCAACTATGCAGAGAGAGTTGAGATTAAAGATGACTGAAAAGAATACACTTGAAAAAGTCAAACCTTCTAAACTCTTGAAAAGCCTGCAGAATTCATGATCAAACACTAGATCTGAAGGTTGTTTGGCTGCCAGCTGAGGTGATTTTGCAGCCTTTGAGTATACTTCTGTTCTTGATATATTACTTAATTTATCACCAAAGTTTTCTCCCCCAATACGATCACTCACAAGCTGCTTCAGACTCTCTCGTGAGAAGTTGCTACCACTGCCGTCATTAAACTGGACGCACAGACCAAGCAGGAATGCACAAAGACCCTGACAAACCATCTCAAGTTCATCATGCTCATTAGCACTTACCTGAAAAAATACATAAAATCACATGCAAATTAAAAATGTCCAATAATAACTAACTCACAAATTGGAAATAAAAACTAGTCCACAACGATTTTCAAGATGGAAGTTAACCCTTTCAGGGTTTTTGCCGTACTAGTACGTCTTATGCGCCAGGGTTATTGATGTACTAGTATACGCATAAATTCTAGCGCCCTCAAATCAAGCAGGAAAATCCTGGTAGGCCTAGATGTGAGAGAATGGGTCTGTGCGGTCAGTGTGTGCAGTATAAAAAAATTCCTGCAGCACACAGTGCATGAGGACAAAAAAAAACTGACCACGATTTTGGTTTAAAACAGCGACTTTGCAGTCTATTTTCGTATGGTATTTATGGTTGTATTCTCATTTTCTTGGTTTCAATTGATAGAATGGAAGATATATCACAGAAATAGAGATAATTTTGATTGATTTCACGATGACAAGTATGTACATGTACCTTGAAACTGAGCGCAAAGTAGCGAAAATGTTCGATTTTTGCCGATGTTCAAGAGAAAACAAATCACGCCACGCGTCCAATACACATCAACTGGCGAGTCTAATATTCTTGCACAATTGCGCTGATATTATTTATACCATATTTACAATGATGCAGTAGTATACATAACAGAAAATCTTCTATTTTTTGTGAGAATAAAAATTCAAAATGGAAAGCAAAAGTAATGTAAGAGGGGCCTGGAGACATGACTAATGAACAGATAAAATGTTATTTTAGTGCCAGGAATGTCTGTCTCATTTATTCTGGACCCTATTTTGAAATTAGCATCTTTTGAAATTTGTGTGAAATTGGCCAAACTGCTAATTTCTGACCACTTTATTGGGTAGTTAAAATCGGTAAATTGGTGGTTTCTTATACTCAATCGATAGAACAAATGGAATTCTAGCGAAATAGTTATAATTTTAGTAGACTGACACATTGAAATTTGCCGAAAATAGGGCTCAAAGTGGGCGAAATAACCGATGAGTAAATATCGTCGATACCGCTAACTTTGTGAGAGCATAATTCTGTTAGTTTTCCATTAAATTTCATACTTTTGGTGTCATTATGATCGGAAAAAGATTCTCTATCATTTCATAAGAAAAATTATTTTTTTTTTTTCTGAAAATTTTTCGACACTGAGAACGAGTTTAGGAGGATCTCTCAACCCTGAAAGGGTTAAATTAGTAATAGTCCTTGAGTCCAAAACATTGCCTATTTATTTTTCTCCAATTTATGAGTTGGATGTGAATTGTTTCAGCCAAAATCTTGTGACTTACTTTAAAGCTGGCTATGATACATTAGCTAAATCACATTGATACACATACAATTATACAATAAGAGTTCTATCACTACCTTAATAGGAGACAGCCAGTGTGGTAAAAAAAAATCAGATGAGTGCAAGACAGAAACCTGTATTTGTTTTACATGATTGTAGGAGTGCTGATGTCTTTTTTTTCTGTCTCAAACACACAAGACAACAGGTATATCTTGCTACTTTTACTTACAATTAGGTCACACTACACATGTATGTACACATTTATGTATACACACTCACTTGAGTTTTCTTTTTTTTTAATAGTTCTTCTCATTATTTTCCTTTCGTATCCATGAGGAAGTGGAATAAGAATTTTTCCTCCATAAGCCATGTATGTGTGTTGTTAAAGTCAACTAAAATGCCAGGAGGAATGTGCTAGTAACCCCTTTTCCCGTACAGCTTACTAAAAATAAAAAGAAGAAAACCTTCAAGAAGGATGGAGGGAGCAAAAGAGGTTTTGTGTGCAAAGGGTCTGGACATGCAGCAGACATGTGTGAGCATTTAACCCTTTCGGGGTCGGTGTCGTACTAGTACGTTTTACGAGCAGGGGTCGGTGCCGTACTAGTACGCGTAAATTCTAGCAGCCTCAAATTAAGTGGGAAATGGCTGGTAGCCCTACATATGAAAGAATGGGTCTGTGGTCAGTGTGCACAGTATAAAAAAACTCCTGCACCACACACTGCATAATGAGAAAAAAAAAACGCTGACCATTTTTTTCGTTTAAAACAGCGAATTTGCAGTCTATTTTCGCATGGTATTTATTGATGTATTCTCGTTTCCTTGGTCTCATGTGATAGAATGGAAGATATATTACAGAAATAGAGATGATTTTGATTGGTTTGACAATGACAAGTACCTTGAAATTGAGCTCAAAGTTGCGAAAATGTTCGATTTTCGCCGATGTTCAAGAGTAAACAAATCACACCATGCGTCCAATACACATCAACTGGCGAGTCTAATATACTTGCACAAGTGTGCTGATATTATTTATACCATTTTTACAATGATGCAGTTGTATACATAACAGTAAATCTTCTATTTTTTTGTGAGAATAAAAATTCAAAATGGAAAGCAAAAGTAATGTAAGAGGGGCCTGGAGACGTGACTAATGAACAGAGAAGATGTTATTTTAGTGCCAGGACTGTCTGCCTTGTTTATTCTGAACCCTATTTTGAAATTGGCATCGTTTGAAATTTGTGTGAAATTGGCCAAATTGTCATTTTCTGACCACTATTTTGGGTAGTTGAAATTGGTAAATAGGTGGTTTCTTGTACTCAATCGATAGAACAAATGCAGTTCTAGCGAAATAGCTATGATTTTAGTGGACTGGAACATTGGAATTGGCCAAAAATAGGGCTCAAAGTGGGTGAAATCGCCGATGCGTAAACATCTTCGAGACCGATAACTTCGCGAGAGCATAATTCTGTAAGTTTTCATTCAAATTTCAAATTTTTGGTGTCGTTATGATCGGAAAAATATTCTCTATCATTTCATAAGAAAAAATTATTATTTTTTTTTCCAAAAAATTTTCGACCCTGAGAACGTGTCTCCGAGAAGGCCTGTCGACCCCCAAAGAGTTAATATAGGAGTGAATGGAGACTAATGTTTTTTGGGATCTGAAGAACTGTTGGAGTGTGAGTAGGGAAATATTTTGTGAAGGGATTCAGGGAAACTAGTTAGCCGGACTTGAGTCCTGGAAATGGAAAATACAATACCTGCACTTTAAAGGAGGGGTCTGGGATATTGGCAGTTTGGAGGGACATCTAAACTATCGTATCTGAGCATCTCTGATTATGTATGAGTGATGATGAAAGTGTTGATGATGAAAGTTTTTTTTTTCTTTCGTTTTGGGTTTTTCTTTCTTTTTGGGTCACCCTGCCTCGGTGGGAAATGGCCGATGTGTTAAAAAAAAAAAAATAACAATAATAGTAATAATGCAAAGTGGAACTTACCACAGTTGATTTTTTTGCAAATGACACTGTGCTTTTCTGAGATTCTGAAGAGAAGTTGAAAAGGTTGGTGGACTTATTTTGGAAGATATGCGAAAGAAGGACATTAAAACTGAATGTAGGAATGAGCAAGGTGATAAGAGTAACAAGGTATTGCAAGACTGCATATCAGATTGGAGGAGGGAGCATGGAGGAAGTAAATGTGTTCAGGCATTTGTTAGTGACTTGTCAGCAGATTGGTCTATGAAAGACGAGGTGAATCTTAGAATTGATGAGGGGAAGAAGGCGAGTGGTGCACTGAGGCATTTGTGAAGACAAAAAAACATTATCCACAGAGTATACTGGTACCAATGCTCTTATATGGGTGTGAAGCCAGGGTTGTGAATGTTGCAACAAGGAGACTGGAGAAAGTCTGAGGGCAATGTGTGAATATTATGCAGAGAATTTGCAGCTTGGAGATTAGGAGGTGCAGGGTTACTAAAAGTATTATCTAGAGGGCTGAAGAGGGGTCGTTGAGGTGGTTTGGACATTTAGAAAAGATGGAACAAAATAGGATGACTTGGAGGGCATATAAATCTAGTGGAGGAAAGGTAAGATAGGGGTCATCCTAGAAAAGGTTGGAGGGAGGGGGTAAGGTAAAGTATGTGTGAGCATGTTAGAGGCAAGTGGTTTTTATGACGATGTGCTGTTAGTGTGTGAACAAGGTACCATTTATAATGGGATTCAGGGAAACTAGTTAACTGAACTTGAGTCCTGGAGGTGGGAAGTACAGTGCCAACACTCTGAAGGAGCGGTGTGGATTTTTGCAGGTTTGAACTGTGGTACTGGCACACCTCTGGCAGGACAGTGATGGAGTGAGTGATGGTCAACATGTTTCTTCTTTTACTGGGTCACCCTGCCTCAGTGGGAGATGGCCGATGTGTTAATAAGAAAATATTAAATGTGTTTCCTTTTTTGTGTTACCCTACCTTGGTTGTTGAAGTGTACAAACATTACAATTCAAATATCTCCCTAAACTTCAATATCCCCAACCCTTCTTCAGAGTGAGCACTACATCCCACCTCCAGAACTCAAGTACAATTAATCAATTTCCTTGAATCTCTTTATAAATTTTATCATGTTCACACTCCAACTGCATGTCAGACAATTAAGACTAGTGTTTTTTATTGCAGCTGGAGTGTGAGCAAGGTAACAACATTTATGAAGGGATTAAGGGAAACCGGTTAGCCAAACTAGTTCGTTCTGGAGATCTGCAAATCTGGCAGAAATGTCTAGTACAGACTGTATGTTATTTCCCCCTGGCAAGTTTGATAGTCAGATACTGATGTTCTGGCACGAATAGACCTCATTTTTATTAAGAGTAAAAAAAAAAATTTCAAGGTTACCATTATAATAAAGTAGCAATATCAGACAAGTACAAAGTTATGCACATTGTATAAAATGTAGTTAACTTACATGAGTAGTAAGATATGGAACAGCAGTGGGTATTGCAAGGAAGGTCTGCACAGCAAGAGGGCAGTGAGCTAACCAAGTAGAAAGAAGCATAAGTATGCCAAAGCGAGTGAGCACTTTTGATCGGGCCTGAAGAATGGAAGTACACTGCTGCAGCAGTGACACAGCTGCACTCCCCACACTCGTGGCTAACTGCACTCGCAACATGTTTTCCTGAAATGAAAATTCAGCAATGAACAAGTATGACATACTATTCAATAATTTTCTCAGGGAAGCTGAAAGTGACAGTATGCATTTCATATTCCGAGTGCTGTATTTAAAATTAAGTACAGAAGCTTCCTATAATGAATACCATATTGACAACTACATACAGTGGACCCCCGGAGTTCGTAGGCGTCGGAGTTCGTAAAATTCGGAGTTAGTAACATTTTTTCGGAAAAATATTAGTTCGGTGTTCTTAGATCCGCTCGGAGTTAGTAATTTGTCCTGGACGCATATGCGTGGCCCAAGCCAGCCCGACACTCCATTCAGAGTCAGTGTGCCATTGTTTACCAGCGAGTGACTGCCACCCATGCATTCATACCATACATTTTGTCATTATTCCATTGTTTTTAGTGCTTACAACTGCTAAATAAGCCACCATGGGCCCAAAGAAAGCTCCTAGTGCCAGCCCTTTGGTAAAGGGCTGAGAGGGGAGAATGTGTCTTCTTAAGTGATTCAGTGATTCTGCGATATGTTATGATACTAAAGCAGCAGGAGTTGATAAAGGCTATAGTGCCAGCCAGCTATAATGTGTAGCATTAACAGTGTAGCAAGTAAGTTAAGCCATTAATCAATAGAAAAATGACGACACGAAACTTAACTCCTCCAATGTTGTTGGAGTTATATAGGGCGACTGACAACACTGCCGTGTCTGGCGGCCATCTTTATTTAAGGCTTATCTTTCAGTGGCCCTCATACACCCAACAACAATCAACACAGCACCAGTCCTCACATTCGTAATGACATTTTATTCATTCTAAAGTATATGTCATGTTTCTATGTTATTAATATTGTTTATTATATCATATTAGATGAATTGTGATAGATAAATAAGCCATAGAGTTTATATTAGTGTCATTTTGAAGGACTATCTTGTCCTGTTCACAAACACACACCCATGTCGCCGGCACAATTCCAAACATTCGCCAGAAACAGAACTCTCTGGAACACTTTTTTGAGCAACAGGGGTCCAGTGACTCTCAACCTGGTCCTAGTGGCATTAAAAAACAAAGAAGGGAAGTAACCCAGGAAAAGAACTTGGTACCTGAAGTGTTAATGGAAGGGGATTCCCCTTCCAAACACCAGCAACTACTCCTTCCTCTCCCCTCCTTCCATCTTCCACACATCAACAACTCTTCAATAAAGGTAAGTGTCAAGTTATTACTGTTTTATGTACTTTATATCTCATTCTTTTCTGCGTAATTTAATGTGGAAACAATATTTATTTTAATACTTTTGGGTGTCTGAAACGGATTAATTGAATTTCCATTATTTCTTATGGGGAAAATAGATTCGGAGTTCGTAATATTCGGTGTTCGGAGCGCCCTCTGGAACGGATTAATTACGAACTCTGGGGGTCCACTGTAATGATAATCAAAGGCCATTACAAAATAAAATAATTCCTACTTTTTAAAAAAATATAAATTAGCATTTAAGCACATTTCACTTGGCAGAATGGCAGTGCACTTACAAAATACTTAACTGAAAAATTTAAAGCATAACCTGATCATAATATAATGCAGAGTAGAAGAATTGCCAATATGGTTTGGTAATGTAGAAAGAGTAAGAACAGGATATACCTTTGATATACCTTTACCTTTGAAGAGTTTCGAGAGTATCTACTCTCTGAGCCCGGCCATGGGCCAGGCTCGTCTGGTGCTTGCCTGGTCAACCAGGCTGTTGCTGCTAGAGGCCCGCTGCCCCACATATCCATCACAGCCTGGTTGATCTGGCACCTGGTGAAGATATTTGTCCAGTTTCCTCTTGAAGGCTTCTACACTGGTTCCAGCCGTGTTTCGGATATCTTCTGGTAAGATGTTGAATAGTCTGGGACCCCGGATGTTAATACAGTGCTCCCGTATTGTCCCCACCGCACCCCTGCTCCTCACTGGATTTATTTTACACTTTCTCCCATATCTCTCACTCCAGTATGTTGTTATGGCAGTGTGCAGATTTGGGACCAGGCCCTCAAGTACTTTCCATGTATATATTATCATGTATCTCTCTCCTCCGCTCCAATGAGTACATGTTCAAGACTTGAAGGCGTTCCCAATAATTTAGATGTTTCAATGGCTCAATGTGAGCCGTAAACGATCTCTGGATTTGTTCCAGCTCTGCTATTTCTCCTGCCCTGAACGGGCCGTCAGCACTGAGCAGTATTCTAAGTGAGGGAGCACTAGCGATTTGAATAGTGTCACCATCGGCATTATTTCCCTTGTTTTGAAAGTTCTCAATACCCACCCCGTCATCTTCCTGGCTGTTGTGATCTTTGTCTTGTTATGGTCTTTAAACGACAGATCAGCAGACATAATTATTCCCAAGTCCTTTACGTGTTCCTTTCGTTCTATGTGGTGACCCTCTTGCGTTTTGTATATAGTGTTCCTTTTGAGTTCTTCATTTTTCCATACCTAAGCAGCTGAAACTTATCACCATTGAACGTCATGTTGTTCTCCACTGCCCATTGGAAGACCCTGCTTATGTCCTCCTGTAATTTTCAGTGTCCTCTACCGTAGTGACTTTCATGCTTATTTTAGTGTCATCTGCAAATGATGATACAAAAGTGTGCTGGGTGTTTTTATCTATGTCTGCTATGAGGATGAGAAACAGCAGAGGTGCCAGGACAGTGCCTTGGGGCACTGAGCTTTGACCTCGCTGATGCTGGATCTTGCCCTGTTCACTACTACTTTTGTGTTCTTTGTGTTAGGAACTCAAAAATCCATCTGCCTACCTTCCCCGTAATGCCTATGGCCCTCATTTTGTGCGCTATCACTCCATGATCGCATTTGTCAAACGCCTTTGCAAAATCTGTGTAAATCACATCTGCGTTTTGGTCGTCCTCCAATGCCTCTGTAATTCTGTCATAATGGTTCAGCAGCTGTGACAGGCATGATCGACCCGCTCTAAAGCCATGCTGGTTCGGGTTATGTTGGTTGTGCTGGTCCATGAACTTTGTAATCTGCCGTCTCATCACTCTTTCAAAGATTTTTATGATGTGAGAAGTGAGGGCTACTGGTCTGTAATTTTTAGCTAGTGCTCTACTACCTCCCTTATGCAAAGGAGCTATGTCTGCACTCTTTAAGGCCTCTGGAATTTCACCTAGATCTAAGCTCTTTCTCCACAGAAGGAGAGGTTGATACAGCAGTAAATGAAAGAAGTGAGAGATGTTTGAAGAACATTACAGAGGAGACTGCAGTAGGCCTATTGTCCCATGTTAGGCAGGTCCTACTCACACTCTGCCACTCCCACTTGCATACTTGCCAAATCTAGTTTTAAAGATACCCAAAGTTTTTGCTTCAGTGATGGTACTTGGTAGCCTGTGTCACTCATCTATAACTCTATTGCCAAGCCTGTGCCTTCCTATATCCCTTTTAAATCTAAATGTATCCAACTTTAATTTGTTACTTCAAGTATTATTCTTCTCTGAAAGCCATGCATGTTGTCTGATACGGCTAAAATGCCGGGAGCAAGGGGTTAGTAACCCCTTCTCTTGTATAAATTACTAAAATTTAAAATGAAAACTTTCGTTTTTCTTTTTAGGTCACCTTGCCTTGGTGGGATATGGCAGAAGTGTTGAAAAAAAAAAAAGTATTATTCTAGTCAGATATTTTCAGTACTATTTTTTTGTTTTTAACTTAACCCTTAAACTGTCCAAACGTAGATATGTATTCGTTTGTACACGTACTGCTCCGAACGTAGATCTACATTTTATTTTTTATTAGTTCAAATTTAGTGCGATAGGCCTGAGCCGCCTAGACATGAGAGAATGGGTCTGCGCCCTCAGTGTGCGCAGTATGAAAAAAATCGGGGACGCCAGGGTACCGCATGGTAGCTCCAGTTAGTTTCAGCTCCATCTTGGGTCAACATCATGGCAAACCCCAGTGATTCACTCACGCCTCGTCATATTAACACTCTACTATTCCCGGAAAGTGAAACAGAACGCGAGTTTAGTGGATTAGACAGTGATATAGCCACTAATAATCAAGGAATTAGTGAAACTATTGATGACAACCCAGATGACCCTCAGCCCATCACCTCTGGGGTGGCCAGTGTGGCCAGTGTGGACAGTGTGGCCATACCAGACCCTCGTTAGTACCCAAAGGCAACACCACAAGAGGAAATTATCATTTTCCATGTTATTTTTTTTTTATTAACACATCGGCCGATTCCCACCAAGGCAGGGTGGCCCGAAAAAGAAAAACTTTCATCATCATTCACTCCATCACTGTCTTGCCAGAAGGGTGCTTTACACTACAGTTATAAAACTGCAACATTAACACCCCTCCTTCAGAGTGCCGGCACTGTACTTCCCATCTCCAGAACTCAAGTCCGGCCTGCCGGTTTCCCTGAATCCCTTCATAAATGTTACTTTGCTCACACTCCAACAGCACGTCAAGTATTAAAAACCATATGCCTCCATTCACTCCTATCAAATACGCTCACACATGCTTGCTGGAAGTCCAAGCCTCTCGCACACAAAACTTCCTTTACCCCTCCCTCCAACCTTTCCTAGGCCGACCCCTACCCCGCCTTCCCTCCACTACAGATTTATACACTCTCGAAGTCACTCTGTCTCGTTCCATTCTCTCTACATGTCCAAACCACCTCAACAACCCTCCTCAGCTCTCTGAACAATCGTTTTGGTAATCCCAACTCCTCCTAATTTCCAAACTCCGAATTCTCTGCATTATATTCACACCACACTTTGACCACAGACATGACATCTCCACTGCCTCCAGCCTTCTCCTCGTTGCAACATTCATCACCCATGCTTCACACCCATATAAGAGCGTTGGTATAACTATACTCTCATACATTCCCCTCTTTACTTCCATGGACAAGGTTCTTTGTCTCCACAGACTCCGAAGTGCTCCACTCACCCTTTTCCCTCATCAATTCTATGATTCACCTCATCCTTCATAGACCCATCCCCGACATGTCCACTCCCAAATATCTGAATACATTCACCTCCTCCATACTCTCTCCCTCCAATCTGATATCCAATCTTTCGTCACCTATTCTTTTTGTTATCCTCATCACCTTACTCTTTCCTATATTCACTTTCAATTTTCTTCTTTTACACACCCTACCAAATTCATCCACCAACCTCTGCAGCTTCTCTTCAGAATCTCCCAAAGCACAGTGTCATCAGCAAAAGCAACTGTGACAACTCCCACTTTGTATTTGCTTCTTATCTTTTAGCCCAACACCTCTTGCCAAGACCCTCGCATTCACTTCTCTTACAACCCCATCTATAAATATATTGAACAACCACGGTGACATCACACATCCTTGTCTAAGGCCCACTTTTACTGGGAAATAGTCCCTTCCCTCCTACACACTCTAACCTGAGCCTCACTATCCTCATAAAAACTCTTCACTGCTTTCAGTAACCTTCCTCCTATTCCATACACCTGCAACATCTGCCACATTGCCCCCTATCTACCCTATCATACGCCTTTTCCAAATCCATAAATGCCACAAAAACATCTTTACCCTTATCCAAATACTGTTCACCTATATGTTTCCTGTAAACACTTGGTCTACACACCCCCTACCTTTCCTAAAGCCCCTTGTTCATCTGCTATCCTGCTTTCTGTTTTACTCTTAATTCTTTCAATAATAACTCTACCATACACTTTACCAGGTACACTCAACAGACTTATTCCCCTATAATTTTTGCACTCTCTTTTGTCCCCTTTGCCTTTATACAAAGGAACAATACACGCTCTCTGCCAATCCCTAGGTACCTTACCCTCTTCCATACATTTATTAAATAATAGCACCAACCACTCCAAAATTATATCCCCACCTGCTTTTAACATTTCTATCTTTATCCCATCAATCCCAGCTGCCTTACCCCCTTTCATTCTACCCACTGCCTCACGAACTTCCCCTACACCCACAACTGGCTCTTCCACACTCCTACAAGATGTTATTCCTCCTTGCCCTACACACGAAATCACAGCTTCCCTGTCTTCATCAACATTTAACAAATCCTCAAAATATTCTCTCCATCTTCCCGATACCTCTAACTCTCCATTTAATAACTCTCCTCTCCTATTTTTAACTGTCAAATCCATTTGTTCTCTAGGCTTCCTCAATTTATTAATCTCATTCCAAAACTTTTTCTTATTTTCAACAAAATTTGCTGATAACATCTCACCCACTCTCTCATCTGCTCTCTTTTTACATTGCTTTACCACTCTTTTAACCTCTCTTTTTCTCTCCATATACTCTTCCCTCCTTGCATCACTTCTACTTTGTAAAAACCTCTCATATGCTAACTTTTTCTCCCTTACTACTCTCTTTACATCATCATTCCACCAATCGCTCCTCTTCCCTCCTGCACCCACTCGCCTGTAACCACAAACTTCTGCTGAACACTCTAACACTACATTTTTAAATCTACCCCATACATTTTCGACCCCATTGCCTACACTCTCACTAGCCCATCTATCCTCCAATAGTTGTTTATATCTTACCCTAACTGCCTCCTCTTTTAGTTTATAAACCTTCACCTCTCTTTTACTTACTGATTCTATTTTCCTTGTATCCCATCTACCTTTTACTACCACTGTAGCTATAACTAAAAAGTGATCTGATATATCTGTAGCCCCTCTATAAACATGTACATCCTGAAGTCTACTCAACAGTCTTTTATCTACCAATACATAGTCCAACAAACTACTGTCATTACGCCCTACATCATATCTTGTATACTTATTTATCCTCTTTTTCTTAAAATATGTATTACCTATAACTAAACCCCTTTCTATACAAAGTTCAATCAAAGGGCTCCCATTATCATTTACACCTGGCACCCCATGTATATTATGATAATGACGATAGTGAAGGTGATATAAGTGATGATGATGAAATCAATTTTATGCCCATAGACAATTCGTCGAGTGACAGTGATTATCATTATTCCCCAGTGAAACGTGCTTTTGGGCATCATTACCTACGTTCAGGCAGTGTGCCATATGCAGTCAGAGGAAAGGGTCGTGGCAATTCACGATCCAAAACCCCTGTCACTGATAGTGAAAGTGATAATGAAGGAGAGTATGCTGGGATGGAGGAAGATGTGGTGGGTGGCACGGTGCCTGGACCTCATGGCGCGGTGTGTGGACAGACAAAGGACCACGAGGCACCCTCTCAACCATGTGCTGGCCCCACTCCCGTCCCTCCTCCTCCTCCTCCCCCATGTCCCATGCCACAGGTCCACCCTGCACCATCTGATCGTGAATGGAATTGGACTGAACATAAACCATTCATGCCACATCCTTTCAATTTTGATAGCAGTGGAAGTGGCATCATGCCACACTGTCCCATCACAAATGAGTCTACAGAGTTAGACTATTTTCAACTAGACTTTGATGAGCCAATAATGAACCTGATTGTTACCCAGACCAACCTGTACTACCAGTATACAATGGACCATACAGATGTTTCAGAATCGTCACAGCTGCACAGGTGGAAAGATACAACTGTGGCTGAAATGTATTTATTCCTTGGCACTGTCATGCTTATGCCACACACATATAAGAATAATATAGCACACTACTGGTCCACAGACTCCTTCATTAGCACTCCAGTCTTCCATGACCTCCTTCCCTGCCACAGATTCATTCTGTTGCTACGAATGTTGCACTTCTCAGACAGGAATACACCAAACTGAAATGACCTCCTTTACAAAATCTGGGAATTGTTTATGTATCTCAAGCAAATATTCAGTGCTTATTTTTATCCATTCAAGAA
>WNWK01004902.1:0-5000 GCA_009830355.1 Cherax destructor
ATACCTGCTAGTCAGGTCCTCACTCCTACGTCTGCCAACATCGTTGCCTCCAGCACTGAGACAGATAATAGGATTGCTCCCATTACCTCTCATGATGTCGTCCAGACGGCTAACAATATCCTCCATCCCAGCCCCAGGAAAGCACACAACGGAGCTACTGCCATAACTACCAACATCCACCACAACCACCACCATCAACCCCAACCACCACCATCCACCACAACCACCACCATCCACCACAACCACCACCATCCACCACAACCACCACCATCCACCACAACCACCACCATCCACCACAACCACAACCATCCACCACAACCACAACCATCCACCACAACCACAACCATCCACCACAACCACAACTATCCACCACCATCCACCACAACCACCACTATCCACCACAACCACAACTATCCACCACAACCACAACCATCCACCACAACCACCACCACAACTACCACCATCAACTTTCTTAAAGTCACAGCACAAAAGTTAACTTACTATTTTCTATGATTCTCATCAACTTCCGTTTTCTTTGATGTCTCGCTTAAAATCTCTCATTTTCTATGATATTTTAACAATAATAATAATAATAATAATAATAATAATAATAATAATAATAATCAAAATAATAATAATAAATAAATAAATAAAAATATAATAATAATAATATAATAATAATAATAATAATAATAATAATAATAATAATAATAATAATAATAATAATAATAATAATAATAATCTTTACAAGTATATCCAGTAGTTAGACCTTGTTATGCTGAGCATTTCCCACAAATTAGGTCAGTTTTATCCCAGGATGCGACTCACACCAGTCCACTAGAGGATGACCATGCCCAGCCCTTCTAGGGCAGGGTAGGTGCAAAAGCTGGAGCATGCTACCATCTGCAGCTCGCAAGACTGCTATTCCCTAGCCTCCCTGGGGCGGGGAAGATGGCAGTCCAGAGAGGCCTAGCTTCTCCCTACGAGCATGGGGACAATTGGTCCCACCCAGACGATGAGGGGGTACTTGTACCTCCTCCCATGAGAGAACATAAGAAAGGAGGAACACTGCAGCAGGCCTGTTGGCCCATACTAGGCAGGTCCTTCACAATCCGTCCCACTAACAGAATATTTGCTCAACCCAATTTTCAATGCTACCCAAGAAATAAGCTTTGACAATTCTACCCACTCATGCGCGAGTCCCACTCAAATCCAACCCCTCTCACTCATGAATTTATCCAACCTAAATTTGAAACTACCCAAGGTCCTAGCTTCAATAACCCTACTAGGCAGACTGTTCCACTCATCAACTACCCTATTTCCAAACCAATACTTTCCTATATCCTTTCTAAATCTAAACTTATCTAACTTGAATCCATTATTGCGGGTTCTCTCTTGGAGAGATATCCTCAAGACCTTATTTATATCCCCTTTGTTAATACCCATTTTCCACTTGTATACCTCGATCATGTCTCTCCTCATTCTACGTCTTACAAGTGAATGTAATTTTAGGGTCTTCAATCTTTCTTCGTAAGGAAGATTTCTAATGCTATGTATTAATTTAGTCATTCTACGCTGAATGTTTTCTAACGAATTTATGTCTATTCTGTAATATGGAGACCAGAACTGAGCTGCGTAATCTAGGTGAGGCCTTACTAATGATGTATAAAGCTGTAATATAACCTCTGGACTTCTGTTGCTAACACTTCTTGATATAAATCCCAGTAATCTATTTGCCTTATTACGTACGCTTAGGCATTGCTGTCTTGGTTTAAGGTTGCTGCTTACCATCACCCCCAAGTCCTTCTCGCAATCTGTATGGCTAAGTTCTACGTTATTTAACTTATAAGTGCTTGGGTTATGGACACTCCCGAGCTTCAGAACCTTGCATTTATCTACATTGAACTGCATCTGCCACTTTTCTGACCACGAATTAAGTTTGTCTAAATCTTCCTGAAGTTCTATGACATCTATGTTTGAATCAATTATCCTACCTATCTTCGTGTCGTCGGCGAATTTGCTCATATCACTAGTAATTCCCTCATCAAGGTCATTGATATATATTATAAATAACAATGGGCCTAAGACTGATCCCTGTGGAACACCACTTGTTACAAGTCCCCATTCGGATTTAACCCCATTTATGCACACTCTCTGCTTCCTATTGGTGAGCCATGACTCGATCCATGACAGCACTTTTCCCCCAATGCCATGAGCTGCCACTTTCTTTAACAGTCTCTGGTGCGGTACTCTATCAAAAGCCTTACTAAAGTCTAAATAAACAATATCGAATTCTTTATCGTGATCATTAGTAAGGCCTCACCTAGATTATGCAGCTCAGTTCTGGTCTCCATTTTACAGAATGGATATAAATTCGTTAGAAAACATTCAGCGACGAATGACAAAGTTAATTCATAGCATTAGAAATCTTCCGTATGAAGAAAGATTGAAGACCCTTAAATTACATTCACTTGTAAGACGTAGAATGAGGGGAGACATGATCGAGGTATATAAGTGGAAGATGGGTATTAATAAGGGGGATATAAATAAGGTCTTGAGGATATCTCTCCAAGAGAGAACCCGCAATAATGGATTCAAGTTAGATAAGTTTAGATTTAGAAAGGATATAGGAAAATATTGGTTTGGAAATAGGGTAGTTGATGAGTGGAACAGTCTGCCTAGTAGGGTCATTGAAGCTAGGACCTTGGGTAGTTTCAAATTTAGGTTGGATAAATTCATGAGTGAGAGGGGTTGGATTTGAGTGGGACTCGCACTTGAGTTAATAGAATCTTCAAAGCTTATTTCTTGGGTAGAATTGAAAATTAGGTTGGGCAATTATTCTGTTAGTGGGATGGATTATGAAGGACATGCCTAGTATGGGCCAACAGGCCTGCTGCAGTGTTCCTCCTTTCTTATGTTCTTATGTTAACAGCCTAAAAAGCTTTACTGAAGAAGGTTAATAAATTAGATAGGCAGGAACGGCCCCTCGTGAATCCATGCTGGGTATCATTAATCAAATTATGGTTATCTAGATGGCTTCTAATAATATCAGCTATAATTGACTCTAGTAATTTGCCTACAATTGAGGTCAGGCTTATTGGGCGGTAGTTTGACGGTAGTGACTTGTCCCCTGCTTTAAAAATAGGAATTACATTAGCCATCTTCCACATATCAGACACTACACCTGTTTGAAGAGATAAATTAAAAATGTTAGATATTGGTTCACAGAGTTCCATTTTGCATTCCTTAAGAACCCTTGCAAAAAGCTCATCAGGACCCGGCGATTTATTTTGTTTCAGTCGGTCCAGCTGTTTCATAATCATTTCGCTAGTGACTGTGATATTACATAATTTATCTTCTTCTGGGCCTCTGTAAAAATTAATTACTGGGATATTATTAATGTCTTCCTGTGTGAAAACCGAGAGAAAATAATTATTAAAAATAGAGCACATATCATTCTCCTTGTCAGTAAGATGCCCAAAGTTATTTTTAAGGGGACCTATCTTATCCCTAACTTATGTTCTATAAACCTGGAAAAAACTTTTTGGGTTAGTATTTGAATCCCTAGCAACTTTAATTTCATAGTCCCGTTTAGCTTTTCTTATTCCCTTTTTAATGTCCCTCTTAATGTCAGTATACTGATTTATAAGATGACCCTCACCTCTTTTTATGCGCCTATAAATTCCTTTCTTCTGCCCTAAAAGATATTTGAGCCTATTATTCATCCATTTTGGGTCATTTCTACTTGATCTAATTTCTTTATATGGGATAAATGTTCTTTGGGCAGCCTGTATAGTGTTAAGAAAACTGTCATATTGATACCTCTCTTCTTCACCCCAGTCCACAGTTGATAAGTGTTCTCTAAGTCCATTATAATCTGCTAAGCGAAAATCTGGGACCATTACTGAATTATCCCTACTATCATACATCCATTCAATGCTAAAGGTAATTGACTTGTGGTCGCTTGAGCCGAGTTCCTCTGTAATTTCTAAATTATTAACAAGGGTTTCCTTGCTTGCCAGAACCAAGTCAAGTAGGTTATTTCCCCTTGTAGGTTCTGTTACAAACTGCTTTAAAAAGCAATCCTGAACTACTTCTAAAAAGTCGTTAGATTCTAAATTCCCTGTCATGAAATTCCAATCAATCTGACTAAAGTTAAAGTCCCCCAGAATTACTACGTTATCGTGTCTTGTGGCCTTAACAATTTCCTCCCAAAGTAGTCTCCTTGTTCCCTATCTAAGTTTGGAGGACGGTAAATCACGCCTAAAATCAATTTTCACACCCCTCTGAAAATTCTATCCAGACAGACTCTGTATGTGTTAATTCAGACTTTATACCCGTTTTTATGCAACAATTTAAATGATCACGGACATAGAGTGCCACCCCACCCCTTTCCCGATACTTCTGTCTACTTGGAACAATTTAAAACCCTGAATGTGACATTCGGCAGGCAAGTCCCGATTTTTCATATTAAACCATGTCTCAGTTATTGCAAAAACATCAATATTACCTGTACTTGCAACTAATCTCAACTCGTCCATCTTATTCCTAGCACTACGACTATTGGTGTAATATATATTTAGAGACCCTCCTTTCTCTTTACCCTTCCTACTCATCTCTGTTTTTCCACTATACCTATTACTGTCCTTGTCATCTAGTGTCACTAGCTTTCCACTATCCACCTTATTCTGCCTATTACTAGTTCTCCTACAACTTATAATATTACTACACTGGGACTTCTCTGTTTTCCCCCAAAACCCATACCACTAACTATTTCTAGTTTAAAGCCCTAACAGCTCCCTCCACTGCAGTTGCCAGTGCCCCACCCCAGACCTGGATAAGTGAACCCCATCCCTGGCATACATGTCATTTCTGCCATAGAAGAGGTCCCAGTTGTCAATGAATGTTACTGAATTTTCCTTACAGTATTTGTCCAGCCAGCAATTGACACCAATTGCCCTGGACAGCCATTCATTTCCAACTCCTCTCCTTGGCAAAAT
>WNWK01004902.1:10000-33644 GCA_009830355.1 Cherax destructor
AGGGGTTAGGGGACTGAGGGGTAAGGGTCACCTTGGTCATCTAAGGATCAGTCAATATGCCCTTGTTTACCTGACCTGATTTGTTAACCTCAGATGACCCAGTCTGTCAGTCAGTGTTCCAGTATGTCAGTCAGTGTTCCAGTCTGTCAGTCAGTGTTCCAGTTTGTCAGTCAGTGTTCCAGTCTGTCATTCAGTGTTCCAGTCTGTCAGTCAGTGTTCCAGTCTGTCAGTCAGTGTTCCAGTCTGTCATTCAGTGTTCCAGTCTGTCATTCAGTGTTCCAGTCTGTCAGTCAGTCTGCCAGTCTGTCAGTCAGTCTGCCAGTCTGTCAGTCAGTCTGCCAGTCTATCAGTCAGTCAGTCTACCAGTCTGTCAGTCAGTCTGCCAGTCTGTCAGTCAGTCTGATAGTCAGTCTTCCAGTCTGTCAGTCAGTCTGCCAGTCTGTCAGTCAGTCTGTCAGTCAGTCTGCCAGTCTATCAGTCAGTCAGTCTACCAGTCTGTCAGTCAGTCTGCCAGTCTGTCAGTCAGTCTGCCAGTCTGTCAGTCAGTCTGCCAGTCAGTCTTCCAGTCTGTCAGTCAGTCTGCCAGTCTGTCAGTCAGTCTTCCAGTCTGTCAGTCAGTTCTCCAGTCTGTCAGCATTCCTCAGTCTGTCAAGCTGTCAGCGTACTAGAACACAAGAACATTCTGAAACACTCCTGAACAATCTGGAACACTCTGGAACCATTTGGTATATCACAGAACAATTTGGAACAACCCAGAAGGTCCTGGAACAAATCTGAACAAGTATATGTTGATGGAAAACTCAAGAATAATTTGGAACGGTCTTGTACAACATGGAACACTCCTGGGACAATTATGGAACGCCGTGGGACAATCCTTGAAGAACTTGGAACAATCCTGGAACAACAGAGACTGTGGAGCGCTGGAATAGTGTGATTTATGCCCTTAATGCACGCGAGGATTGTACCATATTGTACCATGAAGCTCTGATACCCCTTCCATGAACAACCAGGTGAACAACACAGCCTTCCATGAACAACCAGGTGAACAGCACAGCCTTCCATGAACAACCAGGTGAACAACACAGCCATCCATGAACAACCATGTGAACAACCAAGTGAACAACCAAGTGAACACTCGGTTAACTGAACAACTAAGCTTTCCACAATGTTCATAAATAACCTGCAGACAGTGTCAACAATAACAATATAACAATTACTATCAACAAAAGTCACACACACACACACACACAGAGTGGTCAGGAAGTGGAATAGTTTGGGAAGCGATGTAGTGGAGGCAGGATCCATTCATTGCTTTAAGAAGAGGTATGATAAAGCTCATGGCGCAGGGAGAGTGACCCATTAGCGGCCAGTGAAGAGGCAGGGCCAGGAGCTATGACTCGACCCCTGCAACCACAACTAGGTGAGTACACACACACACACAGGACCCTGTACACTGTGTACGTTAGGCCCATATTGGAGTATGCAGCACCAGTTTGGAACCCACACGTAGAAAAGTACGTCAAGAAACTAGAGAAAGTGCAAAGGTTTGCAACAAGACTAGTCCCGGAGCTAAGGGGTATGTCCTACGAGGAGAGGTTAAGGAAACTCGACTTGACGACACTGGAGGACAGGAGAGATAGGGAGGACATGATAACGACATATAAAATACTGAGAGGAATCGACAAGGTAGACAGAGACAGAATGTTCCAGAGATGGGACACAGCAACAAGGGGACACAGTTGGAAGTTGAAGACTCAGATGAGTCACAGGGATGTTAGGAAGTATTTCTTCAGTCACAGAATTATCAGGAAGTGAAACAATCTGGAGAGTGATGTAGTGAAGGCAGGATCCATACATAGCTTTAAGAAGAGGTACGATAAAGCTCATGGAGCAGGGAGAGAGTGGATCTAGTAGCGACCAGTGAAGAGGCGGGGCCGGGAGCTATGAATCGACCCCTGCAACCACAAATAAGTAAGCACAATGCAGCAGTCATGAACGTAGTATTGACCACCAGTATTACTTAACTCTCCACTGCATTACATAGTGCTGAGGAAAACCAAGAAGACCAAGAAGAAGAGGAAGACGAAAGTAATTATAATAATAGTAATAATAATAATAATTATTATTATTATTGTTATTATTATTATTGTCATTATCATCATCATCACATACTTTTTTATTAAAAAGTTTGAGGTAGACTCGAACGCTTGAATCCGGATTCATTGTTTTATTTCTTCAGAAACTAATTTATTTACAATTTGGAACAAGAACCGACCCCCACTCCACCCTCTCCCCTTCCCCTTTATTTGTAACCCCTTTAGGTCTTGATATAACCCTTAAAAATAGGGGAAGGGAGAGAGAGAGAGACCTGGCCTTTAAGGTCAGGTTTGCGACCTGACATAAAAGGTCAGGTCTGGGACCTGTTTAGGGATAAATTAGAGGATGTTGTTCTGTGTCTCAGGATGTTATTCACATCCTGTGTGAGTTGTTCTGTTGCACTATGTTGTACACCCTCTCTGCACCCTCCCTCTCTATACCCTCTGTACACTCTCTGTACACCCTCTGTACACTCTGTACACCCTCTGTACACTATACACCCTCTGTACACTCTGTACACTCTGTGCTATCTAATTCTTCCAGGAACAAGTCCTGGAAGAAGAAGAAGAAGAAGAAAAGATGACGATTTACTCTCTTCATATCTTTAATTTAAAATCAAGTTACATCCTGTTCAAGCTCTACTTAGATCTGTGTAGAGCTCTGTGTAGAACTATGAATAGCTCTATATAGAGCTGGTGAACAATGAACAACATAGCTGGTCTACCCTGAACATAACAGGTCTGCTGGCTTAACTAAGCTCTACTCTGCGCGAAACATAGCTGGTCTACCCTGAACATAACAGGTCTGCTGGCTTAACTAAGCTCTAGTCTGCGCGAAACGTAGCCCGTGTGTCTTTGTCTTGAGTGATGCCCAGTGATTGGTCCGTGTCCGTGGTACTCACTTATTGGTGCTGACACTGGCTGACGTCAAATGATGGGCTCTACCCTAGAGTGCGTCAGATGACTGCCTAAACTGCTCTAGATTGGTGTGAGTTGAATTTGAAGTCAATTATGGCCCTGTCTTGCTGCCAGGATGTCACTGGCGTCACTCACCAGGGGTCACTTAATGACGTTACTCACCAGGGGTCACTTAATGACGTTACTCACCAGGGGTCACTTAATGACGTTACTCACCAGGGGTCACTTTATGACGTTACTCACCAGGGGGGTCACTGACGTCACTCACCAGGGGTCACTTAATGACGTTACTCACCAGGGGTCACTTAATGACGTTGCTCACCAGGGTGGTCACTGACGTCACTCACCAGGGGTCACTTAATGACGTTACTCACCAGGGGGGTCACTGACGTCACTCACCAAGGGTCACTTACTGACGTCAATCTCAACAAAGATCACGTACTGACGTCAGTCTCAGCAAAGATCAAGTACTGACGTCACGTAACAGTTTACTGTATTATTCTACTGATAAAAGGACCCCAATGGAAATAAGTAAAGGACCCCAATGGAAATAAGTCACTCTTCTGACTTTTTTTGGGTTATCCTAGGTTCTCTACACATATGCTGCTATGTATGATAATCTATGTAAATGCATTTGTGTATACCTGAATAAACTTACTTACTAAAACAAATTACTACAAAAATAGACAAGTTACCCAGCAGTAGACCTGCCAGTGTTGTAGACGAGATCGCTTACCAACCCAGAAAAATATGACAATAATTTAAGCAGTCTACATATTTTACAATTTATTTTTATAAAACTAATTACAAATTTTATATGTAAATTTATTCTATGTAAATACAATTCAAAATTTTGTTATGCCAGAGAATATTTACATAAAAATATCAGGTGTGTTTTTTTAGTCTTTTTCTTATTATTTAAAAATTGTCAATAATTTTTTTTTTTTTTTGAAAATAGTTAGACTGTTGGTTAGCCTACTCTTCTCTCTTCTAGCTCTTCCTCTCCCCGTATTCTCTCTGTCCCCATTTCCCCTCACCTAGTGGTCCTTACCTGAGATCTGACTGAACTTTTTTTTTTTGGGGTTGGGGGTAATATAACCTTCTAGGGCAGGGTAGGTGCCTGAGCATAGCATGCTACCACCTGCAGCTCACGAGACTGCCATTCCCATTAGTTCCGTGGGCGAAGATGGCAGCCAGAGCCTACTCTCCCTACGAGTCCCGTGAGGAGGAATGTGGGGACAGTTGGCAACGATAAGTACTTGTACCTCCTCCATGCAGATATTAGTCTGAAATACTCCTGAGAAAGGGTGCCAGGGGCCACCACTTGAAAAGGCCCGGCCGAAGATACCGGGAATCAAAGTTTTTCTTTAAATACATTACTTTATTGAGTTAAATATATATAATATATATATATATATATATATATATATATATATATATATATATATATATATATATATATATTCCCTATGTGTTGTTTGTTCCAAGGAACTTGATCATCAACATTGTAAGTATTCATTGTCGTTATTATATTGATGGGGAAACGCTAAAACTCCAGGAGCCAGTGCCTTTGGAATGCAAGATAATAATAATAATAATAATTTTATTTATTGTTATTATTCATGAGGAAACGCTAAACTCATAGGAGTAACGGCAGGCAATTTTGCTTGATCCGAGGAAGGAAAGAGAAGGGAGAGAGAAATGAGAGAGAGAGAGAGAGAGAGAGAGAGAGAGAGAGAGAGAGAGAGAGAGAGAGAGAGAGAGAGAGAGAGAGGGTGAAATTTGACTCCAAACTGACCATGAAGAACCACGTAGTAAATCTTGCAAACAAGGCAGCCAGGAAGCTTACAGCACTTCGCCGTATCTCGCATCTGCCTGACAGTAGGGGTTGCAAGAGTCTGTATGAGGCACAAGTACGCTCACACCTTGAGTATGCTCCACTTTCTTGGTTTGCCTGCCCCCTCTCTCATCTACGACTGCTTGACAGAGTAGAGAACAGAGCAAGACGCCTCATCTCTCGTCTGGACCCATCCTGGATAGATCTGTCATTTCAGCAGAGCGTCCAACACAGGAGGGATGTGGGTGGCCTTACTGTTATGTACAAGGCCAACATTGTCAAAGTATCACACTTGGCTCCACTTCAAGGACAGCGAGAAGGAAGCTTCTATACCACAAGACGGGCAGCCAGCAGCAACTTCACTCTGGCTGTAACCTTCTCCAGAACATCACTTCATTTATCCCCAGAAGGACCCGAGTCTGGAACACAGCATTATAATGTCAACGAGATAAAGTCAGTTGATCAAATGAAAATGCTGGCCCACAGATGGCTCCAACTTCATCCTGTTTCCTACTTGTATGTTTCATAACAATAAAAATGCTTTCAAATGAGCTGATGTAGGTAACATCTCTTAGCTTGTCAATAAAGTTAGGAACCCTTAACTTGTAAATAGCTTGTCAATAAAGCTAGGGATCTTAACCTAACCTTGTCAAACCCAGTGTAAAAAAAATGGGAGAGAGAGAGAGAGAGAGAGAGAGAGAGAGAGAGAGAGAGAGAGAGAGAGAGAGAGAGATAGATAGATAGATAGATAGATAGATAGATAGATAGATAGATAGAGAGAGAGAGAGAGAGAGAGAGAGAGAGAGAGAGAGAGAGAGGCGAGAGAGAGTAATCAATAAATTCTTGTAAGGTGAGCCATGCAGAAGGTGGTGGTGAGGCACCTCACACTCCACCTCCTCCGTCATGAACATTTTAAGCCTGAAAAAACAAAAGTTGTCATATATATGGCGCTGGCAAGGTAACCTGAGGCCTCTGGTAGGCTCACCATCTTTATGTTTCTTGCAGGCGTCTTCTAGGCCTAACATATTTAGTCGAGTGTTATTCCTCAACATTTTAGTCATACTTTTGTGAGGAAAAATATATCAGGATCTCGATAATAAGGACAATTTTCATGTTAATGCACTAACGAATTTCAAGTGTAGCTCGAATTTATTAATGATTCTTTTATCTTGCGGTGGATATTATTTTAAGCACTTAGAGTCTGTATATCATCTTAAAATTCCATTGCTTGCATATATTAAGGTCATTAAGCAGGATAAGTAAAATAATGATGAAGGCATTCAAACACGAATGTGGAACACATTACACTGTAGCTCAAACATCATTGGATAGTTGTACCATATTTTTATGGGTAAATTTCTTCAAGTGTTCTGAGATGACTTGTAAGATCCGGAGGAGGAGAGTGAGGATATGAGGCAGACAGCTACTATGAGTACGTTCATTCATTAAACGTGTGCGCTCCTATACCCTCATTTGTTCATGACGTCATGCCTGCGGATTCTCTCTTGCTTATCTATGATGAAAAATCATGTAGTCAAGTCCAGGGGCCACATATTTAGCCGCGGCTGGTGGGATCGCTAGCGCGGAGCAGCAGCGGGCGGCAGCGGGTGTAAAGAGTGGTTCTGGAGGCGCAAGTGAGGGAGAAACGAGGTTGAAGTAGTGGAGGAGGAGAGTGAATGTGGCAAGAGGTGAGGGTGGCTGCCAGTAGCGCTGAGTCGAGCCTCCTGATTGGCTTATCACCGCTCCCTCTCGGTCAATGGCAGCCCTCGGTTCCAATAATGATGGCTGTATCGCTCCAGACTCTTAAATTCTCACCTCATCTCCGGGGGTAAAAATATTATCTCGCCTCCCTCTCCCATTATACACCGCAATCCCCACGATAATATTCCTCGCGATTCGCCAGTGGGGTTAAAATAGGCCGGGGGCTTGTAGGTGGCGAAGGGGAGGCGGAAAATGGAAGTAGACCAAGCCGTCTGCTGGGTAGATTTCCGTCTGTTCAGATGTGAGGATCAATAATGGAACGCATCTCAGTAAGGCTGTGAATATCAAGAGTGCATAGCAGGGGAGAAATCTTTGCAAATCCCCCTAATGTATTGGCCCTCAGTGGCGTATTCTGGGGGTTATGGCTCCCGTATAGTGTGTACATTATAGTGCTAAGTGTAGTGAGATGGAAGGCGGAGCGGTATAGCAGGAAACATGGACCTGCCTAGCAGAGCTGGGCTCGTGATTCTTACGTGCGCGTGAAATGAAACGCGATTTTCGCGAGTTTCCTCCTTATTTGAACCTTTTCGACGATGAGTGGACGACCCAGGACTACGAGCTTCGCTGAAGGGAACAAAGGACCGCCCTCAGTTTCCTTCCCGGGCATGAAAATAAGCAGTAAGTAGCGGGAGGAGGCAGTGATGGCGGTCACTCTCGTCCCGACCTTCCTTAATGTTTTCCTCTCAGGTATATTGTACCTCGTAGGCCTCTCCTTCCCTCCCTGCAGGAGGCCTGCACACCCTGGGTGGCGTGGGCGCGGGCGTGCAGGGGTACACGGGCGTGTATGGGTAAGACAGGGCGTGGCAGTGAGTGATGGGTAGATGGTAGAAAACAGCTGATGGCAGTCCACCACCCATGCCACCCACCTCCACGCCCATACACGCCCACACTACCCCCTATATATCTCACTCACACATGAGAATGACTCTCCTAGAGCCCTCCATCTTTGAGAAACAATGAGAGGTGTGAGTAAGACTCTTCCTGTCTCTGCTGGACCCCAGTGGAAATAAGTCACTTTTGTCTGACGTTTTTGGGTTATCCTGGGTTCTTTATACATGTACTGCTATGTATGATAATCTATGTAAGTGTATTTGTGTATACCTGAATAGAGATACTTACCTTGCTGCCACTTCAACCACTTGCTCTATATTATCTTGAAATAAAATCTCTAAGCTCGGAGGATAAGCAACAAGAATCCACTTTTCCCATTATTTTTTTAACTTTTCTTCCTTTTGTTTCTTACTGTCCTGGTAGTGACTCATTGGGAATTCACTCTGGTCAGTGTACTGGGATTAAAGAAATGCTCTTACGTTCCTTGTCTGTACAACCCTTGTGGGTTTAGCACTCTGTTTTGGTTCTAATAATAGTCTACATTCCTTGTATTCTTCAAAAAAAAAAAAAGTATGAATTGTGGTTTGTATGTACTGTACCTTTTATTGATCTGTTTAAGTAAGTTTATTTAAGTACAGATACACAAAAATATAGTTACACAAATTATCATACATACTAACGTGTGTAAATTACCCACCAGATAACCCCCAAAAAAGTTCCTTTCTTCACACAAGAATGACCCATCACACTGGATTGCTGGCTTTAGTCCATCCATTTTGGAAAAGTCAAATTTTGTTTGGGTCTTGGTGTGAGACCCTTTAAATTATTGTGTGTGTGTATTTTAAGGCAGTCGTTGTGTGCATGTATTCTTAACTACCCTACTCTTATCCCAGAAAATATTTTCATCTGAAGGTTTCGGACGTGTTCAAGCATGAAGGAATTATATTTAGTGAGCTTCTCAACCTTAATTGCTGGTATATATATAATTCCCCACTTGATGTGCCCAGTGGGCAAGACATCATTAGAACAAAGACCCCAGGGAGCAAGTGGAGTATACCATAATACTGAGGGCAGAGTGAAATAGCTTCACACCAAGGCTAGTGCAGAAGTCTCCAGCTTGCATAAGGAGATCCAAGAGTATGGATGGAATCGTGGCTCCATCCTCTCCCCCATTGTTAGAGTCTGAGGTTCTGAAAGAACTACAGAGAGTATATCAAGAGTAAATAGATAATACAATCAGTAGGCTGGCAGTACTATACTTGTGGTCTACTCAGTATCAAATTGTTGGTAAGAGATTAGTGTCTTTCAGGAGGCAGTCAGTTACTACATACTGGGTATCTGAGTATTGCTTTTGATTGCTGGAAGAGACCTTTGTGGTTTGTATCCAGTAGTTTGATATTTGAATCCCTTAGGCCTAAAAAGACTGAAGGCTACACAAGAGAGTCTTATCATGTATATATAATGCTTGATAGTGTAGATAAGAAAAAATCACGTATTGTGGTGGGAAGACTGCTAATTGTAATATACATTCGGTGACATTCTGATTTCTGTCCTCATGCACATACCATCCCTTCCACATCCTTCATGTGTTGGCATGGCACAGTGGACAGTGTACCCTTTGCTCAGTCAGGTTAAGCACCATTAGGTCTGGCTAGTGGCTGGAAGGGTGATTGCATGGTCAAAGCCTTGCCCCTGTGGCTATGGGGATCATTATAAGCTGTATTCTTAATGTCATCAAAACGAGTATACAGTACCACATCCCATGTACATCCCTTCCATCTTGTTCTGGTAAGATTCCAATAATTCTCTTAATTGATTTTCAGGATTAGACTGCCTTAGAAAGATTGGGTGGTTTACTTTTGTTTTTCCTTATTGTCAGAGCTGTGCCCAAACATCAGTTGTACATTGTTAAGGGACAGTTTAGCAGTGTCTAGCATTGTTATTAATGTAAAATGTAATTTGATATTTACAGGCTGAGTGGAAGTGCTTGTAGCCCTATCTGTAATATTCAGTATATATAGTACATATTTTTCCTAGTTGTGTGTTGACCCTGTGGTGGTTTGGTATTTAAACTTACGTCAAGGTCAGGTATACAGGGTGTTTGGTGTAAATATGCTAACAAGTTTTATTTATGTTAAATTTAATTTTTTTATAAACTGATGTTTTACATTTATGCAATGAGTGTACATGTTTTCCAGTATCTGTCAGTGACCTCGTTTCACTAGGCTGTTTTATATTTGCAGTAAGTATAAAATACTTAAAATACTAATAATTAGTTAGGAAGATTTAATCAAGGGAAGGATCCCAAAGGAAATAAGTATTGCCTGCCTTTGTTTGGTTATCCTGGTTAATAACACTAAGATTAAATAACCCTTAGGATGCCTTCTGTTGAGCCTCTTGCTTTTGTTGAGAATGATTTTATTGTACAGAATGGATTAATTCCTCCAGAATTTTCCAGATGTAAATTATGATACTGTATACTGTGTCTTTCTTGCCTATGTTTCGGCGGGTCATCATCTGACTAAGACCTGCGTCAGGAAACACTTGCCCTGTTTCCTGACGAACCTTACCTAACCTATGTTTCAGAGAGTGCAGTTAAAAGGACTCCTGGCATTCTCAATAATTTAGGTGTGACTGAGTTTATATGGGCAGTGAAGGTTCCCTGTACATTGTTCAGATTTGCAGTTTTCCCAGCCTTATAAAGGGTGGTTGTTGTACAGCAATATTCCAATGTAGAGCAAGCAAAAGGCTTAAAGAGTATCATCATTGATTTACCATCTCTTGTTTTACTACAGAATTATGCTAGTTTATGACTGGTTAGTCATAGGTTTGAATCCTGTTTGTTTAATGAATTGTTTACAACAGGCAATACATATTTAGGTAGAGTAAGTCAAACTTTACTTACAAGGTATTGAAAAGTTATTTTCCTCATGTATATTCCTGCATTGAACCTCCACTTCATTCTGTTTAGTGTTAACCCATTTCTTATAAATCTTCATTCTCCTTTCAATCCTTAACTACCTTGTAACAGCCTTGATATTCCCCTCATTTTTTTATCGCCTTCCTCATCCAACAGCTAAGATCTTGGAAACTCTTCTCATTAATTACTGTCACATGTTTCTCCTTATTCTTAGCTGGCCAGACATCAGCAATGGGTCTTAAAGCACTTGTAAGGTAAAGGGTGTGGATTCCCTTCCTCTTATGATGCACAAGATGAAGAAGAACCCTTCAAAACAATTTCATGCAAAGTCTACATATTTCTAGGCAGTGAGCTGAATACAGGATTACAGAATCATAGTATCTCTCCATAATTCTTGGCGCCATCTAGATACAGAAACTTATCTGGGTATTTCAGATGCATTCAAATGCTAAAAGCTCTGAAGGGAATTCTGAAATGTTTGCCATAGAACTGCACATGCTTATAAAGTGAAGCCCTTGTAAAGTATTCACTGTTTTTTTTTATAATTGGCATTTTTTTTTTTTTATGTATATGTACCTGTGACTGGTTTAGAGGGCTCTTTTACCCCAGCAGCCTCGCCTCTGGCCAAGCTTCTCTGTTGACTGCTGCAGTTGACCATGACACAAGGAAGGTCTTTAAAGTTTTGGGATAAACAATTTAGACTCAGCTGTGTTGTTCCTTTATACCCTCCAGTTGTTCTGAATAAAGGTAAGTGCAAAAGGAGGGAAGCATTATTTTATATTATTGCCAAATAAACCTTCTAATGTATTATACATACTTGTACATTACTTGTAAAATGTTCATATTGTGCAATGTGCATGTGGTGGTAGTACATAGAGTTTAACCTTATTTTTGTGTAACAATGCAAATTATGCAAGTTAAATTTTGTTTTTAATTTTTACTTAACTTGTAGAATGCATAATGCATGCACTATGAGGTACAGTATATGTAATTTTATTTTTTATTATTAGAAAAATTGTGTTTGGAATACTTTTGGCTCCATTGTTACTTACCTGTGAAATATATCTGTGACTGGTTTTAATTTTTTTTTTTAACTCTCAGCCCAGCCAGGGGCCCCAGGTTTTTCTGTAGATTGCCTGTTCAACCTGTTGGTGACCTGTTACCCCACTCATAAATATAAATGTAATTTCCTGTAAGAACCTAATAATGGAGAAACACTGAAGTAGGCAGAGTTACTGTATTAACCACAGGTTTTAACAGTAAGTTAGCAATAATTTTTGTGGTCATTCTCCTATTATGTAGTGTTGTAAAGAGTACAGTACAGGTAACCTTGAATGCCAAATTTTATTCTGATGTGAGCACATATTTCCAAGGATTGAGTTTATCCTTTTTCTTTCATCTTTTCTCAGAATGCCGCATCTTCATAGCCTTTGCAGATTTAGTCATGAAACAAATACAAATTACACAGCCTAATTCCCACTATTTCTAAACTAAGATATTTACCATATGTCTAATCATAACTGTAAAGGGTCATTACTTAATATAAAATAAAATTACTTTCATCTATGCAGAAATTATTGACAAATAAAATGGCACCATAATCACATTTGGACTTTGTCCTGCCTGCAGCTAGAGATTTGTTTTTTGTTTGCACATATTATTCACATTTGTGTGGAAAATTAGTTTACATAATGATAGGGTTGCTTCAATAGCATTTTTTTTAACACACTGACCATCTCCCACTGAGGCAGGGTGACCCAAAAAAAACTTTCACCATCATTCACACTACGCGTGTATTACAGTCTTTGCAAAACCACACAGATATTTCAGTTTAGATGTCACTCCAAGCAGCAAATATCCCAAACCCCTCCTTTAGAGTGCAGGCACTGTACTTCCCACCTCCAGGACTCAAGTATGGCTAACCAGTTTTCCTGAATCCCTTCACAAAATACTATTACCCTGCTCACACTCCAACAACTCATCAAGTCTCAAAAACTACTTGTCTCCACTTACTCCTGTCTAACATGCTCACACATGCCTGCTGTATGTTCAAGCCCCTTGCACACAAAACCTTTTTTTACCCCCTCCCTCCATCCTTTCCTAGGATAACCCCTACCCCTGCTCCCCTCCATTACAGATTTATACACCCTCTAATTCATCCTATTTTGCTCCATCCTCTCTAAATGACCAAACCATGTGAGCAACGTACATCAGGAGTTTACAATCTCTCATATGCTGACAGGCTAGAACACTGTGGTATGTTATTCTAGGTCCAGAACAAAGTGGTATGTTATTCTAGGTCCAGAACACAGTAGTATGTTATTCTAGGTCCAGAACATGGAGTTATATGGTCAACTAACATGCACAATATACAGCAAGCCCCCACTTTATGGAGCTTCACTTTACAGCGTTTCACAAATACAGCGGTTTTCAATTATACACATTCCTACAATAAATATATTCACCACTCGCTTTAGGCTAAGGACAAAAATATTTTAAGGTAAGTAATGTATGCACTGTTCATGCATTTTTTAGGCCTAGCTATATTGCTCACTTAATATATGATACTGTAAACATGTTATCAGGCTTTTGTATCATTTGAAAGTAAAAAAAATGTGATTTTTGCTGTATAAGCGGGGCCCTCCTGTATACATACTTAATATAATGTTTATCATGATGCACAGTGGTTTAGTGAATCTTTTACAGAGTAACTTGTGTTGGTAGGGATGTCTTTTTTTTCCTCTCTTTTTACATGTTTGGTAGAAGACTTAGACTTCTCAGACAAGGTAGTCTGCAGCTTATAGTAAGTTTATTCAGGTATACTCAAATACATTTACTACATAGATTACCATACATAGCAGCATATGTGTAGAGAACCTAGGATAACCCAAAAAAGTCAAAGTGACTTATTTCTAACTTCTCTTAACTTTTCAAGTGCTTATCATTAGCATGTCCTATATTGAAAATCAAAGAGATTCATAAGATCTTTTATCATAATTTTAAATACCACTTTTAAAATTATTTCCACATGTCATTGTATAATGCAGTACATACAGTATTAGGATGATTTTGATTTAGGGTGTGTAATCCCCATAGACTTACCTTCAATATAGTATACAGTGCATACCTGTCAAATAGTAATAATAAATTAATAATAATAAATAATCAGCACAAATGAAAGCCACTAATTATGCAATACATTTTGAGCAACTAAATGGAAGGCTTACATGTTACTTAAGAACTAGATACAGGCTGTTAAGTAGGACTTCTTGTGTAGTCACCTACAATCATAAGTACAGTGAACCCCCGGTTTTCGTGATTTTTTCGTTCCAGAATGCTGTTCAAGTGCCATTACCAAACGAATTTATTCCCATAAGGAATAATGTAAAGTAGACTAGTCCTTTTAGACCTCCAAAAATACACTTATAAAAGCATTTAAAAAAATACACTTACATATAAGGGCGAGTTTGGAGCAGGACGAACACCGGGGGTCCACTGTACAATAAGAAAGGTAGCTAGTGACAGTCAATTACAATAGAAGACATTATTTAAACTGATTCAGTGATCTTCAGTTTTGTGGAGTGACAGTGTGTATGTACTGTGATTGTATGTATGTACTGTGATTGTATGTATGTACTGTGATTGTATGTATGTACTGTGATTGTATGTATGTACTGTGATTGTATGTATGTATTGTGATTGTATTGTATGTGCACTAGACAGTACTTTATGTGGACGTTATTAAGACTGTAATTTAATAAAATACAGTACATGTGTGTAATTTAATATAAAATACATGTATATTTTCAAGAGATGGGTAGCTGTTGAACTTGTGGCTATTTTAGAGTGATGGCATATGCAATATAACACTATGGAGGTGTTCATTGTGCTGCTGCTGCTGCTCCTGTTGATCCTGCTCTTAGTATTTTTTACAATCACATACCCTCGTGTACACTTGATTAATTAAAAAATTTCTTTGTACTCAAAATTAATTTTTCACGCTTCCTAACACTACCGTACAATTCTGGATTTGATTCAACTCGGTCCAGTGCTCTCTCTAACCACTGGGCTATGCTGGCCCAATAAGATTAATCCAGTTAGGACTGGCGTGCCATGGGTTCAAATTGTGCCTGTTCCACGAGTTGTTTATAAGCCTGTAATTGTGATTTTCAGACTCGGCCTTTTATTCAGTCTAACATTTAATTATAAAACTAAACTTAGTGTTAGAAAATGGAATTTGTAAATAATGAATCATGCCTGACATTCTCTCTCAAACCTTTTCTTAAGGTCAGTGTGTGAAGGTGTACTCTGTCACTTGCTTTAGTTCAGAAGAATCTTGAAGTAGGTAGTACGTTTGCTGGTGGATTGTATTAACATACACCTGGGGAGACCCTCAACATAGTGTATGTACAGTATATGTTGGCTTTTGTATCACTAGTGGATAAATGAGTGCCATTTTTTTTTTTTTTGCTGACAGCACAGTTGACAGTGGAAAGTTATAGGTTGCACATATGTGGATCTCTGGATTGTTTTTAGTGTGTTAAGTAAATTTTTAAACTATACATGGTCTGTCATTTTCTGCTGACTTCTGTACTATAATTTGGGAGCCTTGTATTTGCACAATCCTCATTTCTATTCTTGGATTGCTCAGGCACATTTATTTTTTCCTTTACCATATACTGTACTGTGTATACCTTATCACTCAGCTAATGCACAAAAAATTGGAAACAGTCTTTTTATAATGCAACTGTTTTGTGATACCACAATAAGACTACCACTTTATACTTCATAGTTATTCCACTGATATCTTTATGGCTGAAGAGCATGCTATACTTACCTTGCTTTTGCTTCAGCGAGGAAGGAGCAGTTTCTTAGTCCTTGTAATTCGTACTAGTGTTACTATTTGTTATTGTTAAACTGTATATTCTCATGTATCTTGTTATCTTGATGTGGCATAAATAGATTGGGATATTTATGCCAAATATTTTAATTAGCACTGATCTAGTACTGTGGTTGCCATTACAGTACACAGTGTATATATTTTCCCAGACTGTCTTTAAGAGAGATCATGACAACTTTGTCGATGCTTTTAACTGTCAACCAAGCTGTGTTGCCTGTCAGACTACTTGCTGTCATCAGCATCCTGATTGACCTTGCTGTGTCAAACAGCTGTATGAACACTTACCCAATCCCATTTGCTATAAAGGTAATCTGTGCATTCTGAGAGAAAGTTAAGCTCTTTGATTTAGACCTTCTGCTTTTGGTATATTTGGGGTCTTGAGTTGTAGATTCTCTTGTAGTGTGTACAGTATTTAGGTCAGGAGTTGAAGCAGACTGAGAGGAGGGTTGGTATTGGGTATAGATTGGGTGGCAGTGGGGGTGGCTAGGGATGGTGCCAAGTTGAAGCACACTTTTGGCACTATACTGGGAAGAAAGGCCAGTGTTAGTGCCAAGTCTTCCCTGTGAACGGGTTACTTTAACTGCACCCTGCACGTACGCTGGCAGTTGGCTTCGCACTGCATGAGGCTATTTGTGGACCAGGGAGACTTGGGGATCAGTACCTGTGCAGTTGATAGTCATGCTTGCGACTCAACTCAGTGCAGTGGCTACTCACGAATGTGGGGACCTGATTGCACGCAAACGTACTTATCGAGGTACCTTTCCAACTTGCATCTCGTGAGTGACTTTGGTTAGGTGCATTAGATGCCTGACAGAATAAGAACGTGATTGTTAAAGAAGTAATCTGCGCAAGAGAGTGCACTTATCATAGTTTAAGTGACTTAAAAAGTGTCAGTAGTTATGGTACTTGTGTAAATATGTGTTGAATGGTTACAGGAGATTAGTGCACTAATACTACTATTATCAGTACTCTGGTGATTGTGTCTTTTAGCAAAGTGTGTTGAGGTCACAGGGTGTACATACATTATTAACTGTTCTTGATCAGACTGGGAATAATTTTTGTCAGTGTGTATCACTTATATATAAACAAAATTATCTGTGGTCAGTTTAGTGGCCAGGTTGTGTGTGTGTTTCGTATTAGCATGTGTTTTTGAACATGAAACAACTCCTTATGAAGTTTAGAAGAAGTATTTCCCAGGAGCGTGAGTATTTCAGTCACACTGTTTTTTTGTTCTAGTTTTACTTGAGAAATGCCAGAAAAGCACTCTTAAATTTTGCCAAGGTTTGGCTGCGTGTGTCTACCTCAAACTTCCCAGTGTTAGCATTCTCATCATAATTTTCACACCAGAGTTTTACTAAATTTGACAAAAGTTATTCCTAAGTTGTACAGTACCTTGTACAAATCCTCCCCAACTTTCAACCTATGTGCATATACGACTGAAAAAATACACTATAAATTAGAAAAATAAAAAATATATATACGTAAATACAGAAATTACCCTTAGTCATACATTCACCAGCGCTAGCAGTGGACGTATGACCAATGAAATAATGAATAACAAGAAAATTGATAGGCCTAGCCTAGGCTACATTCCATACAGAAATTTTATTTGTGAAGCCTATGAATGATACCTACAACTAAGGAACATCAGTTTGTGAGTAATGAAACTTAAGGTTGATAAAAAAAAAAAACGAGATATCATGACAAATTTATTAGGTTAAAAGAATGCTGTACAGGTATACGACTTCTACATGCCATGCTAACATAATTCCCACATCCCTCTATTTCGAGATCTGACTGGTCAGTTGGAATGGAATGCTGATGTAAGTTGGGGAGGATCTGTATAAGATTCATCTTGGTAACTTAGATCATTATCAGCTTTTGGGAATAATTCTGCTAACTGACCTGTGAATCTCTCTTGTTCCATGTGCTAAGATTACTTTTCATTGCAAACTGGTAACTTGAATGGTGTGTTGTCTTGTAATTTATTTGATCATACAAATAACGTTGGGCATATATACTTGGAGTATACCTGGAGGGGGTTTCAGGGGTCAACGCCCCTGCTGACCAGTCTGTGACCAGGCCTTGCGGTGGAGCGGGGCCTGATCAACCAGGCTGTTACTGCTCGCCACACGTAAACCGACATACGAGCCACAGCCCAGCTGGTTAGGAACTGACTTTAGGTGCCGGTCCAGCACCTTCTTGAAGACAGTCAGGGGTCTATTGGTGATTCCCCTTATATACGCTGGGAGGCAGTTTACCAGTCTTGGGCCCCTGACACTTATTGTGTTGTCTCGTAGTGTACTCGTGGCACCCCTGGTTTTCATTGGGGGATGTTGCATCTCCTGCCAAGTCTTTTGCTTTTGTAAGGATTAATTTTTGTGTGCAGATCTGGGATCAGTTCCTCTAGGATTTTCAAAGTGTATATTAACATGTATCTTTCTCGCCTGCATTCCAGGGAGTACAAATGAAGGGACTTCAACCGTTCCCAGTAATTTAGGTGCTTTATTGTGCTCATACATGCCGTGAAGGTTCGCTGTACATTCTCCAGGTCTGCAGTTTCGCCTGCTTTGAAAGGGGCCGTTAGTGTACAGCAATATTCCAGCCAAGAGAGAACAAGCGATTTGAGGAGAATCATCATGGGCTTGGCATCCCAAGTTTTGAAGGTTGTCATTATCCATCCTATCATTTTCCTAGCAGATATTGTAGATACATTGTTGTGATCTTTGAAGGTGAGATCCTCTGACATTACCACTCTCAGGTCCTTCACGTTAGTTTTTTCGCTCTGTTGTGTGGTTGGAATTTATTTTATACTCCGATAGTTTTAATTTCCTCGAGTTTTCCATAGCGATGTAAGTGAAATTTCCCTCATTGAACTTCATATTGTTTTCTGTGGCACATTTAAAGATTTGGTTGATGTCTGCTTGGAAACTTGCAGTGTCCTTGTTGGATGACACTGTCTTGCAAATTCGGGTGTCATCCTCAAAGGAAGACATGGTGCTGTGGCTTACAACTCAGTCTATGTCAGATATGAGGTTGAGGAACAGGATGGGAGTGAATAGCTCTGTCCTTGTGGGACAGAGCTTTTCACTGTAGCTGCCTCTGACTTTACGTACTCTGTTTACTATTACTCTTTGTGTTCAGTTTGTTAGGAAGTTATAGATCCATCTACCATCTTTTCCTGTTATTCACCATAATTGCACTTGTCGAAGGCTTTCACAAAGTCTGTGTATACTACATCTGCATTTTGTTTGTCCTCCAGAACATCCAAGACCTTGTCATATACAGTGGTACCTCGAGTTACGATATTTTTTCGTTCGAGAATGCTGTTCAAGTGCCATTACCAAACGAATTTATCCCCTTAAGGAATAATGTAAAATAGACTAGTCCTTTTACACCCCCAAAAATATACTTACAAAAGCATTTAAAAAAATAAACTTACATAAAAGGGCGATTTTGGGGACCATCGTAACTCGAGGTACCACTGTACTAGTGTTTGTGTTTGTATAAAAGAAAAGTTTATCTATAATAAATTTCCATATCTTATTGTGAGGAGAGATGTTATTTTCAAAATAGTTTACAGCTTAAGAAAATCTCTGGAGGCATTTTGTATTATGATATTTTTTTCTTATCAATGCTTTTTAGAGACCATTAGGTGAAGAATTTGTTAGATCTCTCGTAAGTGGCCTGCAATCGTGTTAATTTTTAAAATAAAGCTTTATCAGAGCAAAACATTGTCCCTGCTAAAACCTTGTTTTGCAATGTTAGTTTTTCTTCAAAATCTTTTGTCATTATGCTGCTTGGGTTCAACTTAAGGCTTTGTGAAAGATTAGGATAGATGACTTGTAGCTCAGCTATCTCAACAGTAAGAGCATTTACAAAACTCATGAATGAAGAGTGACTGGGCAGGATGAAGTATCCACAAATCTTATATATGTTGCTCTTGTTCATCTAGTAGTAAATAGGTAGAATTTCTGGGTGTTATACTTATGGGATAGTAGCTCTTACTTTTTATCAGTGAGCATGTGGCAGCTTTCTCCTGGTTGACATGATGTGCAAGTGTTCTTTTAAAATTGAAGCATCGTTAGGTTAAAGCTGATGTAATTCTGCTGGTGGTGCAGAGAACCTTCCCTACAGTATTTAGCAGCAATAAACTTGAAGTGCTTTAAGTTTGTAAATTCTAATGGTTCAGCTGTTGTGTCTTCGTCAAAACCTTTTGACACTACACTTGAAACTGAAAAAAAATTTAACCTTTGAAAAAGTACCTGTACTTTTAAAAGCACTCTCAGTTATTAGGACTGTAAGAGGCTTAGTTTTTTTTTTTTTTTATCTTTGTAGAAAAGCACATACCTAGTGTTAGTAAATATCTCAAATGGCTTTGTTACTGTGGCAGATGAAGAAAACTGGCTGATAATGAAATACTATCCCCTTATCCATGCATAGTGATGTAAATATATTGTTTGCACAAGAAAAATGGGGATGCATTTAGGATATTGAGAGAAAAAAAATAAGGTGTTTTAAGTTGTTGAAGTCTGAGTACATCCAAGGCTAAATACCTGGTATTCTTCCTGACTAAGACAGGTGAAGGTGAAACCTGAAAGTTGGAATTTGGATGAAAGCACTTCTGGTTTTTATGTATTTCTTTGTAACTAAAATAAGCTAAGCTGGCTAGACCAAGATTCTCCATGTGATGTCTGCCCAGTAGAGAAAGAATTGTATTCAGAATATAAATATTTGTTATAAAATTAAATGACATTTATTTAATTTATTTTGAAAAATCTCTGGTTATGCAGAGCATTTCAGGCAGATTGAAATTAAGACCTAAAACTACTTGACATTGTATATTCCAAGTTAGACCGTTTGAATGATAATTTTCATGTAATTCATCTTTTTGAAGATTAATATTAAAGTAATGATTATTTTAAGTAACAAAATATTGTATATGTATTAAAATGATAATGTTAATACAAATTGGAATCTGGATAAGAGGGTTGTGCTAGATATACGTACAGTATTTGAAATTTTTATTTCATCTGCATAAATTTACATCAAATTTAGAAAGTTTTTTTTTTATTTCTAAAAGCATTAGACACATTTATTTTTTTATAATTTTCTGGTAGTGTGCTCTTTATTTTTGGACCTTTTATTTGCAAGGAGTTTCTCTCAGATTGAGATGAACACATGGGATATCTCTCTTGTAACCTGTTTGACTTTTATGCACCATGAGCAATTCTTAGTTAAAAATATTCCATTAGACAAGATGTGGTTTCATTATTAAAATTGATTTTCCATAACATAACGTAGTTTGTGTAGAACGGCATCTTAATTGAACAGTCTATGGAGTTCTTTAGAGAGTTATCTAAAATGAGTCAGTGAGGTGACTGGTTTCACAAAACCACAGTGAATCCTCTCATCACTGGGTAGCCATGTATGTTGCACTATTGGTTTCTGCGACAAAAATGGTGAGCATGAAACACTCAAAGCAACAGTCATGAACAAAAATTTGTTGATATTGAAGTTACAGTATATACGTGAACATTGATATGTGAAATTTCACTCGCTTGTGCCAAACAGATGTGGTCCTCGGACAACACTGATAATGATGCTATGTATGAAATGCCACTGGGACATGTGTTGCCTACTGTTGGAGGCAAAATTACATATTCAAATATGCTTTCCTGAGCCAGAAATGGAAGCCCCATTGTGCACTGAGCCATCCTTCACTTTGAAAGACCCACAAATGTCACTCCCATGCAGAAAAATCACAAGGTATTGAACCTCAAAATAATAATAGTAATAATAATAATAATAAAATAATTCAAATAACATTAATAAAAATAATAATTGGTAGTAATATGTAAGGTTCTTTAAACTAACATATTGGAATGTATTCCTAACTCCCACTCTCCAAAACAATCATGAATATGATATTAAAAATAATAAAAATAACTCTCTACCTATCCTACATATTTTTTTTTTGACATGTTACTTGCATTGCCGTTTTTTTTCCTTTACCTACCTGGAGAGTGCTCTGAGGGTGACCACCTCATGGCCTGGTCCCAGACTTGGCCTCCTGGTGGATGGCCTTATCAGTCACTTGGAGTCCCATATAGACACCACATCCTGGCTGGTCAGGGGCTGACTTGAACTTGTCCAGTTCTTTCACAGTTGGTAATCCCCCTTATGTATGAAGAGAAGACGGTGAAAACCTTTTGTCCCTTTACACTTAATGAAGTTTCCCTTAGTGTATTCATTGCACCCTGGCTTTTCATTTGGGGTATTTTGTACTGTCTGCCAATCCTCTTACAGGTCGGCCATCACTAATCCAGCAACATTGGGACCTGTAGTGTGCCGGATTAGAGAGTTTGCCGGATTACAGAGTGGTTAGGTTAGAATACACTTAATTAACCTATCAATAGAGTCTTTTTTGCTTTCTCCTCCATTGGCTTGCTGCTGTGGATTTACAACCATTTGCACAATTTCTGAGTCAGTATACAGGGTCCCTCGGTTTTCGCCGAAAATTCGTTCCAGAATGCTGCTCAAGTGCCATTACCGAACGAATTTACTTCCTTAAGAAATAATGTCACGTAGGTTAGTCTATTTCAGACCCCCAAAAATACACTTGCAACAGTACTTACGAAAATACACTTACATTAATGTTCGAGTTTGGAGATGCACGAAAACCGAGGAACCACTGTAATGATGAAATTTAAAATTATGCTAGCCGAAATTAGTGCTGGATTACTGATGGAACCGGATAACTGATTTGCCAGATTAGTGATTGCTGACCTGTATACTTTCACAGGAAATGAGTTTGTGTGTTAAGATTTGGGACCAATCCTTATGAAACATTCCATGAGTCTCATTTATTTTATTTAACTGCTGGCAAGTTACTTTTGCCTAGAAAACTTTTTTTTTTTATCTTTCAAATATGAAAAGTAGTTAAATTATTCTGCCTTCATTACTTGGTACATATTTTCTGTAATATCAACCAATTATGAAAATGGAACAGTTTTGTTACTGGAGAAACACTGCCAGAGCAGGTGTAGAAGCCATCAAGAAGAGATTAGACATGTACCTCTGCCATGTGTTCCAGCAGACCGCTGGCAGTAACAGCCTGGTTGATCAGGCCAGCACCAGACAAGTCTGGCCTGGAACTGGACTGCAGGAGTAGGAGAACTCATGAAACCCTTCAAAGATATAACAAAGGACACTCATATAATAGCTGTACTGTACAGTATTGTTTACTCTAGGTACTATTCAGAGTTGTATAACTTCTGAACCAGGTTTATAACTTTAATAAAGTACAGTAACATTATTTATTTTTCCCTTGATGCTCTATACTCCTGTAAGAAGTAATTTGTTATAAAAAAATTCCATGGATTAATAAGAGATGAATATTGTATGCTCTTAGGGTGATGGTGAATGACTAGTTGGGCAGTTGTATATATTTAATGCAGTAATAAGAATATTAGACACCAAACACAAGTTAACGAAAACAAAAATAGTGTAATTCTGATTGATTGGTTTTTATTTAAGGATTTAATGTTTATACTACTTGAATCTAGAGCCTAATTAATTTGGATATTTGACAAGTTATTTAAAGCTAGTAGAGACAGTAGAATGTCATGCTTGTCAGTCAAGAAAGCTACATTTAGCCAAGCAGGTGAAGTTGAATGTCATACACATCAGCCAAGAAACAGGCAATGCGGTGGTAGCTGTTTTGAGATAATTTAATATTTGCAGCTGCAAGTCTCAGTTATGTTGGAAACAACGTGTGTTGCATAGTGTGGCTGGGGAAGGAAGACCAAATATAAAAACAATCAACTCTAGCAATGCTAAATGACTACAAGAAATTTGCTTGAGAAAAAAAAAATGAGATGTGAGGAGGAGAAAGTAATGCATATGAAGGCAGTTCAGTGAGAGACTGCCAGTAATGAATTACTGTCTCCACTTAACAAGTGACACTGCCAGTGATTAGTTACTGTCTCCAATTTAACACCTCTTCAAGGGGGGCTCCTTTCTGTAGTGAAGAGGCTCTCGGTCTGAGGAATTGGACCTTTTGGTCTTCTTCCTCAGACCGAACCTAATTACCCCCCAATCCCCCCTCCCTTTTCCCATTTTCCCCATCCTCCCTTTTTCCCTTTCCTCCTCTTCCTCCTCTTCCTCCTCATCCCTCCCTTATTTCCTTCCCATTTTTAACCTGGGAGCTTCCCTCCACAGGCATTCTAGTTCCTAGGTAGGGGGAAGGGTATCGTGGTCCATCCCATTCCATTGAGGTCCTTGGTGGTGGTGTAGTTTGCCGTGGAATCTGGATCGCCTGGGGATGTCCCGTTCCCTCTCCGGTCTCCCGGGAGTGGCCTTGGGTATCTTTCGGGCGG